>JAANSK020118682.1:0-15752 GCA_011763485.2 Isoetes engelmannii
TGGCGGCGCCGCCGGGACCTTTAAAAGCAGTAAAATTTTTAAAAGAGATTTTTTAAAACGTAAAGAAAATTTTTATTGAAATTACCCCAATTTGTTGTGTGCAGAGCGGCAGTTCAGGCTATGGCGGGAGGCTATGGCGTTTAGGGCAGTTCAGGCTATGGCGAGAGGCAAGCAGAAGCAGAACCGATGTCGCCATAGCTAAAAGCTCTCCAAGCTTTTAGATTAGAGGACTCTCCAAGCTGCCGCCCTCTTTCTGTGATGCAATCGAAATCTTCGATGCAATCTGCGGAAACAGAGTTTGTGGAAGCAGAGAAAACAGAGAATCTTAGTGAAAACGGAGAATCTTAGCAGAAACAGAGTTTGTGAAAACAGATAATCTTAACAGCGCCGTTTCCTGAAGAAAATAGCAGTAATTTGCTTCAGGGACTCAAATCCGGCGAGCTTATGGTTGAAAAGAAGACTAGTGTAGAAGAATTAGCATAGTATCGATCTTATATGCTACTGATGCATATTCTTGATATTTTCGGCCTGCAGGGGCTTAGGTCATGATCAAAGAATGGTTTCCATGCCGTAAACTGCTTCTGCATCTCCGGTGGAGTCCAGATAATCTAAAGACCTTGTCCAGGGCAAATATCCGATTTTGTAAGCCATAGCCTGTGAAGCTTTGATCTTTCTTCAAGATCATGATTGACCTGGGTGTCTTTCTACGATGCTTGTCTCTGGGCAAATACAGAGAGATGGAATCCTTCATATAGGACTAGCCATGATCTCTGTTCAACGGATCATGATTCATGATGGCAGCCCAGCCCTACTCGCCCTGCCCTATTCGGCCTGGCTAAGATTGGAGTAAAATGAATGTAATTTCAATAAAATTATCTTTACGGTTAAAAAACATGGTTAAGATAGGGACTTGAAGACTTTTTAGATGCTCGCGTATACATTCCTCACGTGTTAAATATTGATCCTAGTCCTTAATATGAACCTTTTTTAAGCATATAAACCTTTCGACGTCCCTGGATACTCTTAGACACCCAATATATTTCATCAAGGATCCAAGTCCAAGTACTTCTCGTATACCAGTTTTTTAAGGGTTTGGAAGAAAAAAATTTCAGTCACAAATTAGACATTGGAGGATGTTGCAAAGCTACACAATGCCCTGTGACCCCTGGACATGATATGATATAAGTTGAGGGAGCTCCGAAGAAAAAATGCAATATTCACCAATGAAGACTTCGCTTAATGCATGGTTACTTGATTGATACAATGTGCAATAAGGCGGTGTCTTAACATCAAATGCAATAACAGCAGTAGCCACGTTGAAATATGAACAGATAGACATTAAAGAAATTGAATCCAAGGTAAAGAAGTTTTGCAACTGACCAAAGTTTAGTACTTCCCAACCTATCTGCTTAGCAAGTGAAAGGCCAGCACAAGGACACATACACATTGGAAGTTGAGTAGTACAGTTACATTTCCCTCTCTGGTCTAGAGTCATTCTCGTGCGAAAAATAAAAGAAAGCATGTGTGACAATACAAACCCGCAGCTTGTGAAACCTTGAAGTAAACTCCTTGTATATAGCCTGAAAAAAGAGCAGGAACAAGGTGGAATCTCAGATACCCACCTTCCTTCTGTACATGTGTCAATTTGATGGGTAAGCAGCAAAAAATATCGCATACCCAAAGCATGTGCAGCAAATGTTGCACACGATTATTATAAATTGTCCACTGTACCTCCTACCTAGAAAACCATAAGCAAGTATTGTGATGTAATTAACTTTCAAGTATATGCAACATACAAACTCAACGCCACTCCTGCTGGTTCAAATGAAGTTTTATTCTCTATAATTCTTGACTTTCAATCAACTCCATAGCACCTGATCAACAATATGTGCTTAATAAGATCCTAGAAAAAAAAGGAAAACTGCTTGCTATAATTTAGAAAATCAGATTTTGATATTATCTACCAAAATTATCAATGTGGAAAACGCTTTTGATGCACATGTACAAGCATGTAAGCCCAAAGTTGCAACATTTCATGTGCGTTTGGCACTCTATATATTTTTTGTGCATCTTTCAATGTTTTGCTCTTCATTGCTGGTTTCCACCAGGACACCATCATGTCAATTCCAACATAATTAGAGTTTGCTAAACTGAATGTTCTAATGTAACTTGTTAACAACAAGAGCTCTATTCCCAGCAACAAGAAGAAACACTTGCATTTTGCTATAGTTAGGCAAGCACTCGGAGCAATGAATTTCATGTAGAAATTAGATAATTAATATCAGAAAATGGATTGACCCAACAAATCAATCCTCTTGGGAAAAAAACCATGGCCGGAGTTACATGAAAGAGGAAAATGGTTTATAGACCTGCAAAAAAATGACAACAAAGAAAGGACGCCGACTGGTTTATTTGCTTAAGTCTATAGTCCCTCCATCCTATGCAAACAAGTCTAACTCTTTTTGGAATCCATTTATTACAAAATGGTAAATATAATTTTGACCAAAGCATTCGCTATGGCCTCTTGCAAGAGATTTAGAAGCATATAGCACCTCTGAAGCAGGCTTGAAGATCTCAAGAACATGTTCAAGTTTCTAACTAAGGAATAGGAATTTGTGCACTATTTAACATAATGTGATCGCTTCTAGCAGTGCTAACTAACATCAACTAAGGAATTCTTGCAATTGTCCAGAGCTCTACACTTGAATTAAAATATATACATCAAGTCCAGAGTACAACAATATAATTATGGGAAGACTTACCTCCTGCTGATAGTGCTTCGTACACTTCCTAATTGAAGGGTGATCCTGAATATGTCAATTGGAACTGTCGAGTGTCAAGGTCATTGTTGTGATGCCAAGTTCATTATTCCTGTGCTAAGGGGTGTCAAGATCTGTGATAACAAGATCATTATTCCGGTGCTATGAGGCACTGCTCTTAAAAAACGAGACCCTGCATGTTAGCGTAAGTCTACTAAAAAATTTCCAGATATACGGGCTTTTGGAATAGATTAGACAAAATTGCTATCCTGTAACATAAGAATTATGCACAAAAGAAAGTCTGCAATTTGATAAAGATCACGACCAAGTGCCATTGAAGTCCAGGACAAACCAACAGATTGAATAGAGATTGTAATAGAGATTGATGGCAGTGTTTCTGGAAATGAAGAACGAAGGCATAAATGGCCTCGATGTTCTCAATAAGAGAAAAACGATTATGGATCATAGAGAAGACTGGGAAGTAAAAAGGATATTGAAGCAAGGTGCAAAACTCTTAAGAAAATAGACGTCATTGCTATGGAATGAAAATAGCCAATTGCAACGAAATAAAACACCGGCAACAAAATCACAAAGCCAAAACAAAAGCCAAGCCAAAATGAAAACCATTGTCAGTTATTTCAAATGGCATAAAGCTGGACTATCTATGCAAGATGCTGTGAATCCTGAAAATTACCTTCAGTGCTTAATGATCGATCAGGTCAGTTAACATTATCTATAAGTTTGGATATGCTAACGAACCTTTTTAGAAAAAACGGTAGTTTCCTACAGATGGAAACCAACAGAAGAAACAAAGACTAGAAAGAAAACCAAAGCTCATTCATGTTTCCCTCCTTGCAGCAGCATGGAGTCTGAAAGCAAAATAAGGGAACATGTTTCATTCTTTTATTAATGCGTACTGAAACATAGTTCCTGTTTACGAGGCTGCGGTCTCAAGTTTTCCATTCAGATAATTGCACCATGCATGTGAAAGGAGAGTTCAGATCTAGATCCCCTTGCTTTTACTCATCTATTTGGACTACATCTAAGAATGTGCTGTCAAAATAAAGAAATAAAGGCATGAATCAATGAACATTCAACACATTTGAACATACCTCTCTTGGCCAGGAGTATCCCAGATTTCTGCTTTCAGAGTCTGTGGTCCACAAAGGAAGCTTAGAGGCTTACAATAGGAGCATGCCCAAAGAACTTCTCAACATTTTGCCACGCTGCCAAAGGCTTAGCCAGATGATTCATGGAATGTTAGCAGGAATGTTAACAGGAGAGATAAGACCACGTCCTTCATCCGCCTTTTCAAAATTGGGCATTGGCAGAATTTTTAATGGATGCAGAATTCCAATGGAGTATCATGTGCATCATGCCTTTTTGAGTCACAAAATAGCCCAGAATGAAAGAAGATCTTCTGTCAGGCAATCACTTTTTGAAAATAGAGCAGGGTCTTTCATGGGGCCAGTTGGGCCGGCTCAGATTACAACACAAAGGCTTCTAGGATCAACGGTATGGTCCGGATACAGAAAGGAATTGAAAGGAACTCGTTGCCTGGAGTCAGATTAAGCAAGATTGTCATCAAAATAATGTCTCTCTCTGGTTTCTGCTCATCGAAATTTTGGCAGAGGCATCTATGATTCTAAGCTTATTCGTTGTACTATCTGGGCACGTCAAACTGCCAAAGAAATATAAAGACGGGTTAGTCGAAAAGAACTAGAAGCTAATAGAGTTTGCTCGATATCACCGACGAAAGGTGGATTAAAAATGGACAAGAATAAAAAAGAGCACAGAAAAGGTTGGAATAAGCAGAGTCTTCCAATGGCGTCAAAAAACTATTAGCAGAATTGACGATTTGGGAGTATTGAGAATTGACGATTTGGGAGCATTGCGGAAGTTGAAGATCTCTGGAGTGCAAGTCGCAGCATATAAGCTCTAAAAGTTAAGCAAAACGAAAAACCTATATCAGCAAAAAGAAAAAGCTTTTGTGGTACCACCGGCACAGAGGAGGTGTTGAAACACCAAGAAGAGAGGAAAGAGCAACAGAAGAAATGAAGAAGAACGCTGTGGAATGTCGGCGACGAAGTTAGGCACGCAGAAAAAACAAGCTTGCGTTTGAGAGAGGGCGAAAGGAGTGTCTCCTGTTCTTAGGAATCCAATTATTGAATATCATTATGCAGATTTTGGCGGTGAATAGCCTGAGTAAATCCATCGAAATTTGTAGATTCCAATGCCAAGAACCCATGGTAGTCTTCGGAAAGGAAATGGATATACAGATATAAAGTTGGTTCACTGGATGTGCCGGATATGTGAGGAGCAAAGCCCCATAGAAGCCTAGTCACTTGCCTATTAGATATAAAGAAAGAAAGAATTCAAATAGCAAACTACGATTTTACCGTGTTAATGCATGGAACTGAACAATGGATGCCGATTATAGTTGAAAGCTCCTCGCCTATGCACAGGGGTGTCTCGCAATAGCCTAGATGTGGGAACCGGAGCTGGATGAATTTGGGGTCGAGGGCATTCCCCATTTTGCATTTCTGGATAGTCAAGAAACGAAGAACGGAACATTGTGGGGAGACTTCCAAAAAAATAATTTTTAGAAATCATATGTACTCCATTCCAGAGTAATATGCAAGTTTTCTAGTGCCGATCAACCGCAGGCCCCACCACTAGTTGAACCACGGAGCCACAGCTAAACATGAGCAAACTGCCGAACTCAAGCGGAAGTACCAAAAAAATTCTGAGGCAGGCCACTCACCGAAACCCACAGTCCAAAATAGCGGAGCTTCATCATTCTTTGCCTCATGATCCTAAAACTAGCAATGACAGAAACTAGAATCGGGAATAACTTCCCAACGCTACGCATGACAGCCTGGAATTTCCATAAATTTTCCTGACCTTAGATGGAATCCAACGATTGTGAGACTATCCACTTGACAAAAATCCCAAGTGGCTGCAACGTGGATAGCCTCAGAGGGACTTAATGTTCCAACCCTCGTTTGTGCAAACGTGCTAAAAAAAAAAAAGAGAGAGGGTTTTTTCAATGCTTTGAAAGTATTAACTAATTTCAATACGTTTCTTATTAAAAAGAAAGATGTCATGGCATGGCACCATACCTATTGAAATATCATCCAATAATGTATTCGACTTTTAAAACATGTGTTGTTTTGATGGTTAAATGTTTTTTAATATGTTATTGTAGAGATATTATTTGGTTTCAAATGTAAACCATTGCAATTTGTTTCTTATCACATCTAATGGAGATGGCCCCTTAGCACAATAAAAAAATATGAGATAAGCAATGCTCATAGATTTCATGCATCTTAGACACTTGATATAGTAAAGGCACTATGCAATGGCGACCTTTAGAAATTCAGAATGGCCCATGCATTGTTCTGTTCTCCTCTTTGAAGGTATGTAGTGGTGCAACTTTAAACTAGGCCAACCCCAGAGAAATGCAAGTTCAAGATGCAAGAAATGTCTATTAAAAAACATTATGAAATTTTTTTCCTTCTCTAAAGACCATTTTTTCTCTACATAGGCCACAGTGCAGAAACTCAAGTACAAGATTGGGTAGAGGTATATAAAAATTAAGATAGTTCGTAAGTACATCTACAGAAGGGGGCAGGGAAACTAGCTTTTCCTATTTACGTATGTAGGGGTTTTCCACCTCCAAAAAGTCGTATACAGGGGTTTTCTGGTGACCCCTTGCACGCAGATGAGGTATCCCAATATGTCTAGGTGAGACCCCTGGAGTGAACAAGCCACGTCTTATATCCTGTTCAAGCCAATCTAAGCATGTGATAAAGGATGCAGAACAAATTTCAGGAGTATAGACGACATGACCTTAGATCAGATACAGCTTTAGATATTTTAAATTTGTTGCCTGCATAATAACATAAGCTCCGAAATCATCAACCAACTAAATAGAAATAGGAATTAAGAGTAAGAATACCTTACTGTTTGCTTGTACCTCTGCACTCAAAAGCATCCGTGAGAAGTGGCAAGGCCATGTCCACATAAACCTTAGATCTGAGCTTATGGCTAAAGATCCACCACAACCAAAGTTTGAGGACTTAAAATACAGAAGACCACCTCCAAAAGAAAATGCAGTCCAGTCTGAGTACCATTCCTTGGCAGTTAAGAAACTTCATTATAATGTAGAGATGTGGTTGTCTTCCAATCCAGCAAATGTACATTTCTCTGACTGACCTTCCTCTTTTTGTTTCTTCCTCTACTTTGCTTAACAATTTTGTTGTCTAACCTGCGAACATTGGTCCTAATATAATATGTATATTCCCACATGATTTGTCAACTTCGTCTGCCATACTGCATTTCAGATTTTCCTATGAATAAAAGTCTAAATATCGTATGCTTGTAATAAGGCTCTGTTCGTCCACTGCAATCGGCTTGCTTTCGTCCAATGGGTCCAGGGAACGGCCACTCCAATCGGCTTGCTTTCCTCCAACGGGTCGATGGAAACATTATGCATAAAGATGCTCTGCATGCAATCATTTCCTCTAATATTCATTTCTTACAGCTTTTTCTTAAGTCATGCACCTTCCTTCAATCTCGACCCTCCTTCTATCTAGATATTGTCATATGTGACATTCGTTTGGTATAAGCTTAGAATATTTTGTTTTTCCACTCCGGTATAAGCTCAAAATATTCTGTTTTCCACTCCATCAGTCCTTGGATTTGCCATTTGGGAAACAAAAAATGCTTTATATGTCCTACTTCACAAGCAGATCGACCACTGCCACAGAAGTTGAATACACGCACTTTGTCTACACCTTGAATCCTAAATAATTTAGTATCAAATACCATCACACTGCAATTCTAGCCAACCAATGGCCATGATTACTGTTTGAAAGCAAGATGTTTTTATTTTATATTGATAATAAAAGGTGGTACAAGACCTTATTACATGCCTCTCAACAGGCTAAATAGGAAGTATTCACACCACACTCAAGAAGAAGGATAAGTGAAGTAAAAACTAACTTAGTACTCAAAACAAGTTAGCTCAACGCCTTCCCTACTACTACTAGTACTAACGCGAACTCGCCTCACAAGTCTCGGCTTCTTCCTAAAAGCATCAGGTACTAAAGGAGCACCCCTGATTCTTTCCACCCATAAGTATTACTTCAGTCTTTGCTTCAACTTGGATGTCAATAAATCCAAGAAGTAGGATATACACATAGACACACATCTTACATGAATCAATACTTTTATTTATTAAGATTACATGATGACCTTCTAATTAAAAAATTGTGGTGATGAGTTTCCTTTGCTCAACTATGCATGACAAGTAAACACTCATTTAGAGCATTATTGACATCATCAAGAGTGACAATGACACTTGCTGGCATCACTGCGTGCCTACTACCCTCCACTTGCCTACCTTCTTGGAACCTCTTAAACGGCTTGAGATATTCATACTCTTGAAGATATCGTCTGCTCTTGAGTACATCAAGCAATCCAGGCATGCCTTGGGGACGAGGTTGAGGATGAGGATAGATGTGAGACCGGTGGAACGCATTTAACGAGGCAACTTCGAAAACATCAAGGGCAAGCTTGGCATTGCCATGCACAACAGAGCATATATAATCGATAACGTCATCACTAACGAAGAGATGAGGGAAAACTCGGAGCAACCCATTGAGGGGGTCATGAAGGGCAGAGTTTATAATACGCTTTACGTGTTCATGGCGCAATTGGCGCAACTGAAAGACATGACAGAGGGCAAGAAGAGACGGGGTGACGAAGGAATGGGGGCTTTGGCGGCTAGAGCCATAGAGGACGGCGTCACCGCGGGTCAAATAGGGGAGGATAATCTCCTGGTCTTGGCGGTCAAAGCGGGTCAAATTCTTGACGAAGACAACGGAGGGGTTCTTTTCTTTCTCGGTTTTCTTCCTGGCTTCTTCAAGGACCTGGTAGAGTAGGGTTAGGTCAGAATCATAGACGAGGCCGAGGAAATTCTTACCGAAGGCCTGGGCGATGGAGACGGCGAGGCTGGTCTTGCCGCAGCCGGGCGGGCCAGTGAGCCAGATGCAGGCAGAGGGGCGGGACTTTAGAAAGGAGAGGAGCGGACCGTCGGCGCCCGGGCTGCCGATCAGATGCTCCTGACCCACTACCTTTTCCAGAGATTTGGGCCTCATTCGCTCTGACAAGCCCCAAATTGGCCCTCTCAAACGCCCTCCCCGTTCTTCTGCTTCTGAGGAGCTTGAAGCAGCCATCGCATAGCCATGCAGCCACTGTACAGCCTCCTTCTTGTTGGCTTTCCTTAACCACAACCCTTTTCCCCTGCAATGCACACTGCTAGAGAACTATCAGAGAACTGTAAGTTCTATTTTTTTTTTTAGCACATTTTCTGGCATATTATTGCATATTCCACTGTAATAAATGTGGACTCAGAAACCAGGATTTCTAAGCCAGAGGCTTCTCAAATGGGCCATGGTTCCTTTGGCTATGGCAGATTGGCTGTCCGATTGCAATACTTCTTTGCTGGACCCATTTCAGCTGCACTTATTTTTCCCATCCTGGAGATTGGCGTTCAGCTTTGTGATGCTGTTGTACAAGCTTACATGCAGCCTCCTTCTTGTTGGAACTGCAACGCACACTGCTAGAGAACTACCAGAGAACTGTAAGTTTCCTTTTTTGTTCTAGCATATTTTCTAGCCATAGTTTCTAGCATATTCTTGCATATTCCACTGTAATAAATGTGGACTCGGAAACTAGGGATTCGAAGCCAGAGGCTTCTCAAATGGGCTATGGTTCCTTTGGCTATGGCAGATTGGCTGTCAGATTATAGATTATAGACTTTACCCACTAAAGTTGTGTTCTGCCATCCTGAGATGGCATTGCTGAATTCTCTTACTGGGAAGATTTGGTAAGATACTGGATTCTTTAAAGAAACAACATAATCACATAGAATTTGTATAATCCGTGTTTGGAGCACCAGGTACTATGGTACCATACCTTAACCTTCTGCAACGACTGGCCTTCTTTAACAAACCATTTACCTGCTTTTATCACATATGTAACAGTTTTTATATCTGTAAATTGATCAATTTATAGCTCAGTTATTCTCACATGTAATAGTATAAAGATATATACATTGTCAATATGCAGCTCAGTTGTTATAACTTTGTTTGGAGCACAATCAGGATATATTTTCTTGTCAATTACTGTGGCTGTTTGGCTAGATTAGGTTCAAGTAATTCTTGGCAACCTTACCCTCTTTACATGTAAATTGCAGTGTTCAGGCTTGCAGAATTTGTTGCGCATGTGATCCTCTTGGAGATGCTGGTTTACAGACAATGAAATCCCGGGTGCAAAATGCTGGGGATGGCTCTCCATGTCTACAAATGAATGGGGGACCTTCAGCGCCTTTAATGCCATTTGGAGGTGAGTCGTTATAACTGCAGAGGCTATTTTGTTTAAATGGAGATCTTAGACCTGATAGGCATTTGATCGCCGTATACATCTTTGTGTTAGAGTAAGCCTCCAGTTTAGGAATTGGAGATCCTACGGCTGTATCAGCCTCATCAATGGGTAGTGGCTTACCATGAGAACTGGACTCCAAATCTCTCTCTGCAGGGAACATAAGAAGCTTGAATTCCAACTGCACAACATTTGATTGATGGATTAATGCACATTTGATTTGTTTTGATGGATTGCTACACAGCAGTCGTCCTCTTATCTAATCGAATTGCGCAGCATTTGATTGGTGGAATGCCCCCAGTATGCCATTATGTCTGGCTTGCTCTGACCTGGCTTGTCCATGAGGCTCCCTATGCTTGTGAGGGACATTTACCCTTCCTTTTTGTTTGTCTAACTCCTATTGATGCATTTTGTTAATGCCTCATATTTTTAAGTTATTATCAAGCAGTGTTGTTCTCAATCCTCAATGTGTACGTTTTCCTTCATGATTCTGTTCAATTCTGCAGTGGAATGCTGGCTTTATTTATGATGATTCAAGAAAAGGCTGTTTTTTTTTTTTTAAGGAATATCAAGAAAAGAAATTTAAATGCAAAATGTTTGAATCGACTGTTGGACAAAATTGTAGCAAATAAATCAATCTGTTGCATGGATAACTACAACTATACTGTAAGCAATGTATACTCGACTCAAGTCATGTGCTTTATCTGCAGCGCTCATTTGCAAAGGAGATTGTAGATTCCATCCATACTTATCATGGTTGCAGAAGTGCAGTTGTATTTTGAATCAAGTCTTGATACAATTTGCAAAATGGTCTTACAAAGATTGGACAGTCAGGAAATAGAAGTCTCTCATGGATTAAACAGTAAGGAAAATAAAGTCTCTCACGGTTTAACCAAACTTCAACGCTCATCAAAATTCCATGCGCAGAAGCATCTGCTACAAGCTTTTTCGAATTCAAGTTCATATGCTGCAAGCTTCTTTGCATGTAAATTTATCTGCTACAAGCTTTCTCGAATTCAGTTCGTAAATTTGGCCGGAATGGATATTAAATTGGAGTCTGAAAGTTGAGAAGAGAAGGTTTCCCAATTGTTTTGACACCTTTGGTTTTCCAATTTTTTTGACATTTTTTGGGTTGCCCGAAGGGCATACCCTTAGGCCCGTGGGAGAAAACGGGGAATATGCCAAGTATATGCGAACTAGACGGCTCAGATTGGAGGAAAGGAAGGTATATACCATGGATGTTCGTTTTCAACATAAATTTGATAAGAGCAACATCTGAAGCCTGCTCAACCCAGTGAGCTGCAGTGAAGTAGGAGTTGCAGATCGATAAAGGAGGAAGGAAGGCGGCAAAGGAGGAAGGAAGGCGGCTGATAGGCAATACAAAGCTTCATGGCACATGAGAATTGAAAGGAATTGTTCAGCAGATGCCATCCGGTGCATGCAGCAAGATGACAATTGGGACGGGAGAAATTCACATAATTTTGGGACCAATGTATGCAGGCAAAACCACAGCGTTGATAACAAAACTAGAAGAACAATCAAGAAATGGGAGGCAAGTTCATAGGTTTGAAAACATTAACATAATTGTAATTTGTGATGCAGCTTCATATAATATGTGGAACATCTTGCAGGAAAGTCTTAACGGTGAGATCTATGAAGGATACAAGGTACGGTACTGGATCAGTAGTTAGCCATGACAGAAAAGCGAGGCCATGTATAAGTTTATTGAGACTAAGCGACTTGAAAACAACACTTGGAAAGCATTACATTGAGGTTAGATGTAGCGTAGAGATAGAAGCTATAAAATTGTAGGAAAATGTCTGCAAAATCATACGCTTAAGACATGAACAAGTAAGAATAATAGCATAATGTGCAGGTAGAGGTCATTGGAATTGACGAGGGGCAATTTTTCAATGATATTGTATCATTCTGTGAAGAGGCAGCTGAACATGATGGGAAGGTTATATTTGTAGCCATCATTGATGGAGACTTCATGAGGTAAGGAACCTAGAACGGGAATGGTTGTAAGGAAGCATAAATGAAATTAGGTTTTGTAATGTGCAGGTGTTTGATCGGCAACACACTGCAGTTGATTCCAAAAGCAGACACTGTGATAAAACTAGCAGCTAATTGTGGCATATGCAAGAAGGCAGCGGCATTTACGAGAAGGAAAACGAACGAAACAAATGTTGAAGTAATCGGTGGAATCGATAAATATGTACCTCTATGTCGAAAACATTTTCAAATATGTTAAAGTAAGTGAGCTTCATATACAAAAGAAGCATCACTAGCATCAATGGAGTTTGTTTTGAAAAGAAATAGATGTTTTAAATCACCTGTACAAGCAGTGCTCATACTCTTTAAAGGCTAGAAATTTAGGTACCTCATATATCTGAATAATGTAGGTATACTGTATAATCGACATTTGAAAGACCGAACAATCATTTTTTGCAAATAAATAAACAAATATCTCTGCTGCAAAAGCGTATGATCTAATGGTAAATTGATATTCTCACAAATATAACTTCTTCTAAAGAAGAAAACCGACAATATGAAATCATAGTAATTTAAACAGATTGAAATGGAGATGAATATGGACATAAAATGGTATCAAAGACCCAATGTGTGTTAACAAACGAATACATGTTATTGATGGAAAAGAATATATGTCCTAAAACTTTTGTATGTCCTTCCTTAAAAAAAAAAAAAAAAACTTTTGTATATGCAGAGGCCCACCTATGCATATGTACAAGGATCACATAGGAAAACTTTGTATGACAAGTGTAGAAGATGAAGGGGAACTAAATGTTATCCTAAAGTTAGAACGTAGTTGCATGCAGCTTTATGGACTTAAAAAAAGTCAAATTATTGTTCCTGTGAGGACGGAAGCCTCGTCCACTGCATGGACATAGGAAGCATTACATGTAGCCACAAAATTTTAAAGTAATCTAAGCGGGGTCACAACTATATAACACGGATTTTTCTGAACTCCCTTACAAGAAGTCACCAGGGATAGATCATGGCAACTTATCCTATACCAAAATCTCCTCCAGGATATCATATCCATGGTCCAGATTAGTTATCAAAGATACAGATGAATCAGATTGATGTTTATATGCTAGTTGTTTACAGTTCTTGTGTTCAAAGCCCAACCGAAGAAATTCTATCACAAGCTGACTCTATGTCCATGAGTATAGACATTGTTGTCCAAGATGATGTATCGATGGCAAACAGATTTACAGTACATGCAGATGTTGTTGATTACATGGGAACATCAACAATATCTGTAACTTCAGAACCCAGTGAGGCCAAAAGAGTTGGTAAGTACCTGTTACCTGGTGTATGGATATCCATTGTGAATTATAAAATAGGCCTAACTGATCGGTCCATGCACCATGGTGAATGTGAGATTTGCATACAGATAATGCCAGAAACAGAAGTATTGTTTATTCCTAGCTATAACATTACACTTGATATACATCCTGGTCAAGGTGACTTCATAGAGACCATGCTAAACAGCTAAAGTGCTTCTAGTGTATCAGCCTCAATTATAGCTGTTGTCACTGCATTCAAGGACTCTGAAACAAACCCATATATCGAATTGGCCGATGGTCCACGAGCCACTGATGCTTGTAGACTTTACTTCATAACAAGCAAAAGACGTCTATTCGAATGCATGAAATCACTGTTTCTATCTGAAAATCGATATCCTCTGTTCTTTAAGAGTGTGAACAGGTCTACCATAAATGGTATTGATGCTCTCATCACATCACCTGCAACAATATTTTTGTACATATCCACAGAGATGTCCTATGCCCCATACGACAAAATTGCATCAGTCATGTATCGACTACTACAGCAATTATGTATTTCCCATCCATAGTCGGGTTCGAAGTGATGGGCAGGTTTTACTTCAAACCCCACATCTTCATTTCTTATCCACATATGCATGTCACATCTTAATGTTTTGATATATATTGCTTGCAGGTGCAAGGTCACCTGAAATTGAAGGTTGGCACAAATTACGTATTGAGGAATATTTGTATGTCATGCAGCATAACTGATCATTATATGGAACCATGTAAAAATTGTGGTTCTTGCACTATTATAGCAACCTTGATGTTCTATGGGAAGATCACAGATACAGAAGAAATACCAGCTACAATTCCGGCAAATATTATAGATAACTTGCTAGGCAATGGAATTGGAAGGACATTTGCTGACATATCGTCTGATCCGATGAAAGTACGCAACATGTTAACATCATCTGATTTCTACAAAACATTCAAAGTAAACAAGAGAGGAGTAATCACTGGTTTTTCAACAGAGTAAGCTAGATTCACGCCAATGTTACTTACTGCTAAAGAAAGCTGTCCTATGATAAAACTGTCTGTATATATAGCAAAAATAAACAAAGTATCCCTTCCCATGAAAGCAAGAGGTACTATCCTATATTATAATGTTTTATCGCAAGTATGTAGTGGACCAAACCTTAATTTGGATGGCTAAGATTAGATGAGCAAATCTGACGGTCCAAAAATAAACAAAAGAAAAGGTCCTTGATTTTTTTTAGCAACCAGCGAACAAAAGAGGGAAAAGGTCCTTAGGTTTTATTTGGCACGATTGGACGGCGATTATGTTGCCACGTGGATGGCCAAGATTATGTTTTTTTTTTCCGATCTTACAGACAGATCTGTTCTTCTTAACAGTCGTTTTTTGAGTTGGGCGGCTTCGGAAGCCATTGACCATTTGGGAGTTTGAGATATTATAGAGTGGTACAACGTTGTCGATCTGTGGCCTGGCCTAAAAAGTCACGATGTCTAATGGATAAGGGGATTACGAACAAAGGATTGATTATGTTTTTAAAGTGGTACTGATTGGGGACTCGGCTGTGGGCAAATCTCAGCTGCTTGCAAGGTTTTTACGGGATGAATTTAATCTGGAATCTAAGGCAACCATTGGGGTCGAATTTCAGACGAGGACTATAGTTGTGGACCACAAGACTGTGAAAGCACAGATTTGGGATACTGCCGACCAGGAAAGGAAGTAGGTCATGATTTGGGCTTTTTTTTATTTGTAGCTCTTCTAAATTTACATATGCTGCAGTGAACGGCATACCCAACTCCATTTACTGCAGAGAGAAAAAAGGCTGTAAGGACCAAGGCAGTTGTGGTATGTATCTCTTCTCTTTCGATTTCTTCTGTATAAATGCTGCTTCTTTTCTATGGCCCGGTTTCAGATCCTTAGTCTTGAGGAAGGAAAAGATTGGACAGACTGGAGGCTGCGTAGAAGGCTTATTGGGGGTGGGGATTTTATGGATGCCTGTGTTGTTCTGGAGGAAGCCATTCATTACGTCAAAGCTCTTCAGCTTATGGTTTTGTTTTTTAACTCGAACTCTGCAAAAACTCTAAATTCTGAGCTCCGATGTTTGATGCACATATCAAACGCATGTGGGCATCGGCCATTTCATGTTAGAGTTTTTACCTCAGAACATTAGGGAGCCTGACGAATTTGAAGGTTCACTGTTATGCCCGATTCTTTCAT
>JAANSK020118793.1:0-15752 GCA_011763485.2 Isoetes engelmannii
CTACGGCATGTACCAGTGACGTGGCATACATAATATACGGTATTTATACCGTATAATATTATGGAACGTCACAGAGTCGGGACAAATAATCAGGTACAATGTAGATTTTATAGGTTTGTTTATGATCCCAAATGGGGCAAACTCTTGCAAGAACAGAATCCAACGGGCAATGCGACCCATGGGTGTTTTTTTGTTGATGAGATACAACAAAGCTTGATGATCCACAATGAACTTGATTGTGCTTCCCAAAAGATAATGACGGAACTTCTTGACAGAAAAAATAAGCCCAAGGGCTTCCCGTTTCGTGGTAGAATAGTTGCGTTTTTTAGGACTGAGCTTACGGCTCGCTAATCTTATTGGTTCATGCAGCTTAGCAGAGAATGGTTGAGCTAGAACATCACCTATGACAAAACCCGAAACATCAAAATGGGCATGAAAAGGCTTTGACCAATCTGGTGGTGTGAGGATGGGGGCCTGAGTGACCAATTTCTTTAGTTGCTCAAAGGCCATCAGCATTAAGAGACCACTTCCAAGATCTTTCATCACCTGTTAATTTGTGTAAAGGAGCCGCGACAGGAGCAAGGTCGGGATTGAACGTCGAATAATAGTTGATTTTGCCCATAAAACTTCTGGTCTCCTTTATATTTCTGGGTGCGAAGGCTGCCATAATACAACTGATTTTTGCAGGGTCCGTGGTAATGCCCGTCTGATTGACGACATGTCCAAGCAAAGCTCTAGAAGTGACACAGAAGGAGCATTTTTCTGGATTGAGGCTAATCCCCGTATCAGCACAGCGCCAAAAGATCTGTGCCAATTTGGACAGATGCATACCCATTGGAGCTCTTACACCCAAAGCAAGTATCAAACCACTAGACCAAATACCCTAAGATATGCTATGACTCTACAATCACATGAAGAACAATATCATTCACACATTTTTAAAGGTATACAAATAATCATCTAACATCTAATAATGTAAATGCTTGAGACTAGGGACATGCCAATCTTGGCGATGGTTGAAATGATGAGAAAAATTATAGCTTATTGTTGGTTAGCATATGAAAGGAACAATCTGCAGAGGTAAACCAGCGTTCATATTGGTTCCAAAGGTAGAAAATATTTTAGATCCTCTCGAGATGGTAATGTATGTAGAAACACTAGTGGTGAATATAGTGTTTATTGATGCTCCATGCAATTGACCGTACAAACAATGCTCGTACTTACAGGGCAGCCATATCAACATGGAATTCCAATTTGATGAATGAACTATATATTCCATTCCGTGCCGTAGGGGAATACCACGTGGCATCACCACAATACATGCCAGTAAAATTAGACCCCCTGCCGGATTTCTACAGATAAGGCAAGGCAAGCTTTCAAATGCGAGGAAATGGCACTGGAAAATGCGAAAAATGGGACCGGATTTACTACTATGCCTCTACAACGGTCTTGGAAATCCAGATCTGGATCAAGCCTTACAGAGGCCTCCATTGGGAGGCCCGACACTTCAATATCCACACCGGTGCAGAACAAAACACGCCCATATCTTCCATGACGACGAACACTTGTGCAAACATCTACGCAAAGTGCTCAAAGACCTGGCCAGAACACTGCTGGAACATCTCGCAAAGAGTTCAAAGAGCTAGCCAGGACATCTGCGCAAGGAGCTGGTTAAAAAACTGAAGCTCGAAGAACCCTAAAAAAGTGCAGCGGTCGTAACAAAAAAAAAAACCTAACAAGAAACATGTGCAGTCTGTTACGCGAAATGGGTCGACCTGACTTCCATTGCGCACTGTAGGGGAATACCACGTGGCATCACCGCAATACACGCCAGTAAAATTAGACGACCGTATTTCTATTTTGTAATCTATTGTGTCAATTCTGAATTGAGAATTTGTAGTTGTTGCCTTAAAACATAAGGATAAGAAACACATAAGGCTAGATGTCT
The DNA here is from genome assembly GCA_011763485.2 of Isoetes engelmannii. Lineage (NCBI taxonomy): Eukaryota > Viridiplantae > Streptophyta > Lycopodiopsida > Isoetales > Isoetaceae > Isoetes > Isoetes engelmannii. Next base: position 1,949 of record JAANSK020118793.1, read on the forward strand.
CTTTCAAAAGGTCAAGTTTGAGGTAATTTGGTAATGGCTAAGTGATGCAAAAAGGCATTTTGTTTTATTCCAAAACATAGAATAGAATAAATATGAAATGGACTCGGGGGTTTTTTATAAAGTTAAAAAGCGTAGGGTAAAAACAAAATGTTTAGGACATTTTGAAACTGTTTTTTGTGCTTTAAGACAACCATAACAAGAAAAAAGGTGTATCATCAACACCGAAATGGAAGAAAGTAAGCTTTTAATTATCATTTTCTTGTAGTTCCATCTTGAGAACATTGGGTCTTATGATTGACCCAGATTCAAACATGGGTAACAAAATTACTGGATTCCTCCCAGGGCATACAAAAACCCTCTTACAGAGATAATTTACTGGTAAGGGAGGGATCTTACAACTATAACATTGTTGCTTCTGATACATCTTCACACCTGTTTGTTCTTTCCTGCATTTTCTCGTGCTACACACAAAGAGTACCTAAAACGTATTTATATGCAACTGCCATATTATTTGACAGCTTTGCCTGTAGTTCAAAGTGTCTGCCTTCAACAAGATTTTCAAGCATCCTTTATATCTGTATATTTGACATGAGCATCCTCTATAACTGATGTGTCTTCTGTGTTTGAGCTTATTTTATAAATTCTGCTACTGACCATTAAAAATGGTGCAGACTATGTGCTTAATCCATTTACCAGATTCCTTGTACCACAGCTCTCTGACTAATGGAAGGTGAGAGCCAAGATTGTAAGTCTCTTCTTTGTAAGATTTTATATATCTGAATGCCAATATGGTGTCGGCATATGGGGCATTCATCTTTAGACTTCTGCACTACCTGCCAATAAGCAGACATCAAACAAGATGGAACATGAAACAGCTCATCAAACTAACGATGGATGACTTCTCACCTTTAGGATACACTGAACACAAAAGGTGTGAGTGCAATCCAGTTTAATTGGATCAACGAGATAACCTGCAACCGAAATGTCTTAAGAACAAGTGAACGCAGGTATCAAGCTATCTTATCAATGCAGAAAGAAGGCAAGACATTAGTGAATACCCATGCAAATACAGCAGGTGAGCTCATTTTCCAGTACAGCAGCCAATGCATTGGAAGTTTCATGTCCAATTCCCGCTGATAAACTTAATCCCATCATCTTATTAGAAAGGGCTACTACCTTGGAGTCACTGTAGCTATGTGGAGTTGCAAAAAGATTGTCGGGGAGATTGTGCCCGTTGCTATCATCAAAGATGCAAATGTAACTAATAGTTGGTAAACAGTATGTTATCTGAAGTTATACCTTAGGTCTCCATTTGCTTGCTCAGATTTAGCATTGTCCGAAACCGGGTCTGTTTCTGTTTCTGTTTCTGTTTCTCCGTTTTCCCCTTCCAGAACATCAAGCACAAAACCAAAGGCATTGTCTGACTGGAATTGCTGTATTTCTGGGCAAAGAAAGCAGGAGTTAATCTGTATGTTATATGGACTAGAATAAGATGATATCAATACCGCACAAAGAGTAGGCACTTTCTCTTTACCATCGTTAGTCATCGCTTGTTCACTCTGGTACGTATTTCCCAAAACTTGTTCTGTCTGAAACACATTTGATAAAACTTGTTCTGATTGATAGTGTCCATTTAGTTTGTGATCCTGATCCTGTCCATTAACCTGGCTCGATGATGCTCCAACATTGGCGTGCTGTGACTGATTTGATATGGCATCCAACAAAGCAACCTCAGCTTCCATTTGTACCCTTTGCACTTCAGCTTCATGGAGGTCAAGAATTCTGCGCCTTTCAAGGTCAAAAAGTTGTTCATCATCCAGCTGCCTTGCAAATTGATTATTTTCGGAGAAGTTTACACCTGTTTCCATTAAAATGCCAAGTCAGAATACCACAGAAGGTATTTGGGACCTGAGATTTTATATAGACAGAGGAGAACCTTGCACATAATCATTGAGTGATAAGCTTTGATTTGGAGAATATCTGAAGAAATCTCCTTTCTCTGGATGCTTCCTGCAGCAGAAGCTGTTAGATTTAATAAAAAACTGTCATGAGTCGAAGATTAGAAAGAACTTGCCTTTCATTAGGTTTAGCTTTCTCACGGTATGGCTTTACGAGCACACGTGCTCCACATATATAATGCGGATTTCCCTCTGAGAGGATTGTCTTCACAGTGTCTGGATAGACAAAAGTAACAAAACCAAACATGCGCTTCTGCTGGTATGGGATTCGCACATCCTGGACATGTCCATATGCCCTAGAGCATGCAGACAATTCAAGTTTCAGTTACAGGCTACATTGGAAAATAATTGAAAGAAGGAACCCATGTGCCAATCAAATAAAAAAAGTTTGATCTATTCATACGTATGGATATTACACTTATTTGGCATGACCAAGGTTGGAAATTTAGCATAGAAATAGTACATCTTCACGTAGATCTCTCTCTTACATTGGATGGAAAGATGATGAAATTATCGACGATGAAAGAGCTGAATGAACCACCTCTTACCTGAAATGTGCAGATACGTCTTCTTCTGTGAATGTACTTTCAGCAGGAAACGTTAAATAAATCTGTCTGGAGCTAGGGTTCACATCCTTCAAATCGTCCCGATCGCTACGATAAGCAGTGAATCGTTGAGCATCCTCTGCAAGGACAACAGCATGTTGTCCATGGGGCCTGAATCAAGCAAGAAGCCAAGCAACATGATCAATTCAAACCCAAAGATAATAAAACCAAAACCTAGATACTTCTTTGATCAGAGACTCTAGGTCTAAATCATACCTGTCGATCAAGGTAACAGTGTTCTTCAATCTGGCAAGGAGCTTGGTTAGGCTATAACCAGCCTTGCCATGGCGCTGGCTTTCTGTAAGATAGCCTTCGGCCTGTAAAGTTTTACCAAACCTCTCGTAGTAGAGCTGCGGAAGAGAAGCTATGGAGACCGGAGCTCTTCTGCCTCTCAGCAATTCCTGAAGCTCGAGTTCTAACCGCTCCAGCGATCCACAAGACAAGCTCTCGTTGATAAATAAATCTTGCTGCCCGCTGCTCGAAGCAGACGGAGACGATTCCCTGAGTGGCGAATGCAAAAACCTGCAATTATTCCCGTGCTTGCAGTACCCTCTAGAATAATAAAGGCATGGTTTCCATGATAGCGCATTGGCTAGGTCTAACCCATTTCTTTTAGCCGACACAGACTTGCCGTAGAAAGTTGGAGATGGCGAATCCCCAAATAGCCATTCATTGCTAAACATACCAGTCGGAGATCCCTGCACTTCCGTTGAATCGCCCATCAATCCTATCCTTTCATGCAACCCCAATAGATCCTGCCCAAATGGCTGATTCTGAATCGCTTCAAGTTTCTGTTTATGCAGATCGGCTATTTTATCCTGGAGAAGAATCTGCTCGTGGGTCATGCCGGAAGGAGAATAAGAATTTGGAACGGGGAATTTTTCAGGAATGTATAAAGCAGTGGGTCTAAATCGGTCTGGGCTATGGAAATCTGGCCATCTGGGAGCTAGATTTTGCATCGGTTTTGAAACTTCTGTGCCAGAAATGGGTAAAGAGAATTGGGATCTTGAGACAATTTGGGGAGACAAGATTTGCTGTCCATTTTGCGGAGGAACAAGTTCTCGTTTTGCCTTGGCCACTGCAGATCGAAGTAAAGCATCCGGACCCAATGCGAGACTCATCATCTCCTGTGCTCCATGATCTTGCAGCAGAAAATAGCCTATAATTTTTGACACATTGTCTGGATCCAAGGCTTGTACTCTCGCAAATACAAGCTGTGTGGCCTCTGAGGCATCCATCGCTACAGCAGACCATAGGTTCCTGCTTTAAGAAAACCATGAAAATCGTGAACCCAAACAGCCGCATTTATTAAACATCTTACATAAGTAAATCATTCAAAAACTTTATCCAATTTTTGGGTTTCTTATCTACCAGCACTTCGAATTCAAAAATCTCAAATCCGGACCGAGATGTCCAGATTCAACTCCCCAGCTAAGAACACCGGCAATGGGCAGGGTTTAACAATTAGATCTACCAAAAGTTCAAATGCCGTGGCCTTCAGAACAAAAAAAATGAATCTGCAGTTTAAAGCGAATGACTCCGCAGCTAGAATGCAAAGGGAAGAATCCTTGGACGGAAAAAAAAACAAGGCATCATAATCATCCAGTGTTGACTTGCTGCAGCAGCGGGGGAGTTACGAACAAATAAACCCTTGAGGAAATGCTGAGCTCAGAGCTTTGCGATGCATGGTCAAAAGAGGCAAGGCACCAAATAATGGCAAAGATTGTAACAGCGGCAACAAAAAATGGAAGAAAAAAAATATAACCCATCTCGGAATTGAAGCCCAGGAGTGAAGGAAAAGATAAAAATCATCAAATCCGGCGACTGTGTGGCAGCACGTTACCTATCCCAAATCAGGATCGCCGGACTTCATAGCTGCAGAAAAAGAACCCACAAGTGGGGTCGACGGCAGTGCTGCCATAATGCATGAAAGCCGACGTGGTAAGCTTGGACTCGTCCAAACGTCCTCCAACTCCGGTGGCTATGGCGATCCAAGCTCCAATATATAAAACCCAAATCTGCTCGATTCCGGAAACTAAAAGGATTTCAAGGTTTTTTGCTTTAGGAGACCAAATCTGCGATTTCTGAGACCCAAATCTCAGATCTGCCACCTGAATTGGAGATGGGGGTGATCAGCTTATGGGTAAAAGAAGTTCTGTTCAGGATCAGAAGCCCATTTGGTCTGTGCAGGAAAATTTGCAGGCTGGAGAAGGAGAGGATTATTTTTGTGAATTATTTTTTGGCATTGTCATGTTCTGGAGTGGGCCCCACTCTCGTGTGGATGACAGGGCACTCTTATTAAACCACCATGCCCTTAACCTTTTCTTAACTACACGACACACCAAGCTGCTCTTATAACTATGCTTGCTTTTCCTCCTAGAATCTTGGCACCCAATGTAAGGGATAACCCTAAAAGAAAAGGCATAACCCAAAACAAAAAAAAAAACAAAATAGCAAAATCGTATGCACAAGTCCATTTTCATATACATCTTGGCCCTCAATGAATAGAATAAAATATAATAGATTTTTTATTGTCTATGGAGACCAATTGGCCTATGGGAACTAAACAAAGAGAGCAGCAAACCGATTACTGTCAGGATTAAAAAACAACCTAACCAAAAATCAAAGCAAAACAATAAAGAAAGAAAAACTAGCAAAAATCATACTCATCAGTCCATTATGCATATACTTCATGCTATGCAACATTGAATCTTAGCTTTGAACTATAATTAAGTCCATTATGCACATACTTCATGCTTTGCAACATTGAATCTTAGCTTTGAACTATAATTAAGTCCATTATGCATATACTTCATGCGTTGCAACGTTGAATCTTAGCTTTGAACTATAATTAAGCAATTGCTCTGATATCTATCAAGGTGGTAAACTCGAGGCGCAACAGTACATTTTAACACCACGTTCAATCCAACTCTCTCACTGTTACTCTTACTAAAATCAGGCCTTATGAGACTTATGCTCCTACTTGCCCAGTATTCCTAGGCCCCTAAAGATTCTCTATAGCATTTGTCCGTACATTTAAAAGCAGTAGGATTTGAAGAGGAAAGTCATAGACAAATTAGCTTCATCCTGAAGAAATTATCCCAATTGTCGTGGGAAAATCAGCTCAAGTGTCCTCATATTGTTTCGTACCCTTCCTTGTTTTATGCACTTATTGACATGCATAGTTGAAGCGCTTGATTTGTATAGCATGCGGTCATGGTCCTAGACTCAATGAAATTGATTAGAATAGGATATTTTACAATAAAATTTCCATAATGAGATTGTCCCTTATGTAGAAGATGGGATTTTTGATACTTGCATCATGTCATTTGCTGAATAGCCTGCCTATAGTCCCGCAAATATAGTAAGTAGGAGCAAAGAAGCCATATTCCAAACTAATTATATGATCAAATCATACATCAAACAACTTACCAACTTGCTTTGTACACCTTAGCCTGGCTAGCTTTTAGCCACTCCAAGTTGAATCAAGAGATGCTTTTGCATGGAGAATATCAAAATTCCTCACTCTGACAAAACAATAGGGTATGTTGTAGCACTAGAGTGGTCAAGACAAATAAAATTGAATAGTCCTCATGTTAAGGAAGAAAGGGACCAAATCAAGTGGAGTAAAGCAAAAGAAGGTGAAAAGACAAATGCAATAAAGAGGTAGGTGTATAAGCTTGAATTATGCAAACCATGTAAAACCCTTTCTATTGTGGTGAATTTTGCGCTGGGGTTTCCTGTGGGAAATCGGTACCATGGCAAGACGAGGGCTTTAGCCCCGGTTTGCCACAGGAAGCCCCTGACACCCAGGCAACTAGCTGATGTAAGCCACTAGGGGTTTGAACTTCCAATGATTATGGCAGAACTCTAAGCAGTGCCACCAAAAATTTTAAGCCCAAAAATTACTCAAAATAAATTTCGACAAAAGTTGAATCAAATAACTTTTATTGACCATGGAGAGCATGAGGTCCATGAGACCTAATAAAAGAATTGAGTTGAGTTGACTAAAAAACCTCCGCGTCGAACATTTTTGAGCGAAAAACATTAGCAGTATTGGAGTCGCTGAGAAATCTGTATAGTTGTGCATTTCAACGTGGTAATACAGGATTTATTTCATCTAGCTTGTCGAGAATTTCAAGGATATAGGATGATAATGCCTTAATGCAAGCTCTGTAAGAGCAAATGTAGCGGATGATTAGGTGGTAAGCAAGTCAACATCTCATGCACGAGTAGTTATAAACACTTGGCAAATATGAAGAATGTGGCGTTTATCTTCAATGGCCCGCATCTAGCAAGATTATCATACTTTGTTTTCACGCTCCTCACGGCCCCATATGCTTAATATGTACATGTGTTCTACGAACCTATAGACATCCTTGCTCATGGACAATGCAAGGAATTTCAAGCATATGGTGGTTTAGTTCTCAAAATAACCCCATTACAACATAAAAATGCAATTTATTTGGCCCAATTTGTTGAGTTGATTCTTAATTCTAGCAGCTAAGCAGTTGTTAGAGGCCTTAGAGATTCTAAATGTGGTCCATAGTCCATGCATTAGGAGCCGAGGAGAGGATAAGCATGCATTGGATAAGGGAAACGTATAATCACACGGGTGCCGCCACTCACTGCATGTTGGGACAATTCAACAAGTCTTTAGAGAAACAAGGGCCCTTGTTTTATCATTTCTAGTACTGGAAACTGACACTAGGGGCTCTGAGGCTCGCAATGGGTCCCAACATGGTGACAAGCAAATGTTTGTTTAATGCTCTTGGACAAGTCAAAAAAAGCGAGACAGATCTAGAGAAGAAAAGGGAGAAAAAAACACATCTCCTTTTTAATCTTTACAGTTTGCAGATTGCTCTTGTTCCAATCAATCATCTACTCAAGGGTAACTCAAGTGTATAATAATACTATAATATTGAATACTTTTTATCATATCAATATTTGGTATGCTGAAATATGCATATATCTTTGAGTGGTGGGACCATGCTACCTTGTTTTTCACTAACATTCAGGATAAAGATACTGAATTGACTGCCACGTGGAGGTCAAATCTTGATTTAAATCACCTCGAAGCATCTAGCCCCTTTACCAAGGTCTTTTTTTACCATCATTGGAAAAAGAGGGCACATTCCCTTTTTACTATGCCCCCAAAAATTAACTTTCACGAGGACCCATGTAAAGCGGCCTCGACTTGCCTTTCCGCTGCTTAAATGCAGCTAATGATGAAATCTTGTACGTCCGTTTATTAGATTGGATGGCTTAAACGTGCCACCTAAGACCCAATGCCGTATTCTGTAGGCTTTAATTTTCCCATTGGAGAATGGAATTGGGGATGCGCTCATCTCGGCCGTTGGTATTTGTAAAGTCGATAAAGTGGATCGGAATATCTGTTTCGTCGTAAGTCCCTAGATTCGAGTGCGACGTCGAGAGAAATGCGCGGTCCTTGATCGTCAGATCTGAATTAATCTCAGCTTTTAGCCGTCCGATCTGCAATTTGGATACAGCCTGTTGTTCGTCCGATTTTTCTTTCATATTTGATATCTCCACCGTTGATTTCATTTAGTCCCTAAAAAGTAAATTAAAGCCTAGAATTGTTTTCACATCTAGCAAACTAGTCGCAAAAAAATAACCAACCATTGCCTAACTGACTATGAGGTCTTTACATATTGCTCAGGGTATAACTATGGGTATATTTGTGGCATATTCTCGTGACGTAGAACCATTAAAAAATGCACTATGTTTTTTTTTTGAATTTTTTTTAAGTATGGCTGTCGTTCAAACACGACACTAGACTAATTTCGTCATTGTGCACTAAAACTACAAGCTTCCTAGGTTCTAGCTCATTTGTCCCTTGTGATAATGTTGTTCAACTTTTCCATCCCCAAATGATTTCAAACTACAAAATTCAGTTTTTTTTTTTTTCTTTCTTTTTTGGAAGGACGATAACCTATTATCAAGAAAAGACCAAGATACATACAAAAGACTGTGACAAATGACTCAAAACCTAGAGGACGAAATAATCCATTAAGCAAAAAATCAGCCATACATAGTGTATGATCAAACTCCTTGTGCCATCTTGAGGCACTTTATGGCCTCATCACAATCAACATGTTCTATCCATCTAGATGATTTTTTTATTTTCTTTGAAGGACGTTAGACTTCATTAATAACTATCAAGAACAATACATGATACAATGCAAAGACATGAGTAAAAAACCCAACGGACAAACTGATTCAGCTGAGCGAAGCCACCCGTCTAAGCATGATAATATAACACAGATCAAACTACTTTCTTCTCAAAAGAGAAGAATGATATGCATATCTTCACCATAAATAAAGCTAATTAGGTCGATATTCCACATCCATAGAATCACTAATAGCAAGTATACATGTCCTTTGGTGTTGCAGTGTTAGTGGATCAAGTGGAGGGATGCCCACTATAACAATAGCAGTAGATACTGGATCTACAGGCTGAATTGGAGTAGCTTGAGGAACAGAACAATTCTTGCGATGTCCAGCCTTCCTCATGCTTGGAAAAGACTTGAAAAGACCATCCTTCTTCCAAAAGTTCCTATTTGCGAGCAATGCCTTGAAGGCGAGAAGGTTGTTCTGCACTGAGAGGGTTTGATGACATAAGCTGAGAGGAAGATGAACGAGGAGATGGGTGTGCAAAAACAACTTAGAAGAAGGCACAATAGCTGGTGCAGAAGTAGACGGAGGACATGATGATACAACATGACATGCAACTGAGGTAGATGCAATAGATATCATATTATCATACCACTGAGTAGTACGAGGCGGGATAGCCTCATGAGATAACATAATAGACTTCTTTCTAGCTGCCCTTTTCCAATTGACCTGTTGTAATGACTCTTTAAAGTATTAACGGTTAGGAACATCAGCCATAACACCCTCAGAAGTATGAGAAGGAGAAGCATCAACATGGAGAGTAGAAGGAACAATAGGTGCAACTGACGGTGGTAAGGACGACAGCAATGGAACTGGAGGTAGCGCACCTTCCCTAGCCGATGAATGCAAAACAACTAGGAAAGGTTGATCACAAGTAGATGAAGGAATAACAATGGGAGCTTGAACCTGAGAAGAAGGAAAGGTGAGACGCACGAGGGCCTCGACAAAGATTAGCAAAGGCTTCCTTATCAGGAAACAACCAGGCCAATTCTGGACCGTTCAAAATCTTCAGATCCAACTCCTTAGACCAAGGTCCACTTTTCACCACTATACAATTTGCTAATGGTGAGTCCACGATAAGTCATTCAATGCTGCATGGTTTGGATACTAAAATCACACCGTTTTTACCGTCAGTCAAACTCCCTTACGAGTCTGAACAGGGGTAGGAGCCTCCTTATGTATAGTATCTGTTAGGTGCATGTTTAGAGTTACAATGTTTGGATGGATCTTACTACCCATCGTGGTAGTTCTATTATCTTATATGTTATGTGCTTACGTATGTTTTATGCTTGCGCTGTTATAGGAGCCCACTGAGGAAGGGCCGAAGGACACCTTCGTTCCTCAGCTCAAGGTCCTAACCATCCCAAGACTCGAGTACGGCAGAGGGCCCATGCGATGGCGAGGCCATGCGATGGGGGATTCTCGGTGGAGTATACGGTGGAATACCGTATATGAAGCAGGGAACGTCACAGTTTTGATTGCCTTTGCATGCCTCTCGATGTTTGTAGATCATTATAGTCAATCTTGCCCCTATCCGACCCATAGACGCCAAGAACTGACCAATGAACCCCAACCATGTATGTTTAGGATAGATAGATGTGATCTTACCTTATATTTTGTTATTTGATTCATTGTATTATTGGGTGGATGGTCTGTTCCGGTTTGTTTAGGTACCCGTACTTAACGTCTACGTACGTCCCGTACCTTCCTCATAGTACTATACATATTATACCTGTCCAGGCCATCAATCCATCCTATGAGTCTGAGCCTTGGGTAGGATTTCTCTATTTGCTATTATGTTATCATGTTGCTTTGTTTTGATGTTATGGTGATTCCACCCTTCGTGGTGGTTATGTATTTATGTTGATGTGTGTGCTTACTATGTGCGCTTCCGCGGCTAGGTAGATCCCGATGGAGATAGGGTGAATGACATGTCCGGTCCTCTCACGTTGGATTCTTGCTCACCATGAAGAGTCTGACGTCACATGGACGTCCTCCTATTGGCTAGTATGGTGTGCAGGAGGGAAACTCTAGTTTCTATGCGATGGGAGCATCGTATATGAGCAGGGGACGTCATAGGTCTCTGCTTATTCGCTGAGATTTTATTCCTGCCTTTGTATTTATACTTGTATTTGATTCTTTGATTAAATAGAGTCTAACCTCCAACAAAAAAAAAATGTCTCTTCTAAAATAATATCGTTCATTATATAACATTATTAGAAATGACAACAAATTTTGCAATGTTATCAGCTCTAATCTCTAGTTCTAAATTATTTTGATTCAATACAATTCCCATTTTGGAAACACAATTGTAGTTAATCAAGAAGAAACGTGGAGAAGTAATTGCTCAAGATTGCATCTCTTTTGAAGATGTCTACTTGCATCAGGCCTCTATGAAATTGATGATGTGAGGTCCAAAATTTGATGTTTGCTATACTGAAGTTACATTATCAATCAAACATAGATGTTGGGTTTGCAAGAGAAAAGCTATTTAAAAATAACCCTCCAAAGCTTTGCAGCATTGTAAAACAGATCAACAATTATGTGGCCAATATATGAAATCCCAAGAGTTGTTGGTTTTGCAGGACACAATGTATTTTCTCAAGTAACTAGTAACGGGTGCCCGGTGTTGCCGGGCATAAATACGATTTTATTTTATATGTTTTCGTTAGTTTGATGCATGCCTTGATTCGTGACATGTATAGATGATGTTGCCTCTTGTTGCATTTAGATGATAATTTGTTAGATCAATGGATATTTTGTGTTGACTTGCTAAAAAATTGAACATATAGTAACAAACGTTATTGCTTAAGCCTATGCATCATCCGATTATAAATATAGCTATATAAGAAAACATGACAACATGGATCTTGTGACAACTACTATGATAGCTCTATCCTTTGGTTGCATCCAGCTTCAACATAGTGATGAGCAAAATGTCTTTATGAGATCAGAAAGAAAAGGGATGATATAAAGTAAAAATGCCAGGAAATACCTCTACTAGTCAATTGCATCATTATATATATAGAACAATCAACACCTCTAACATACTCCACATCCTAATTGATGCCTTGACTACATACCCAGATGCATCATTGTAACAACGAAGAATGCACATACCTTGGTCTGTTCATTATGAATTGGAAATAAGATTTATCTATGACATAGTTTCTTAGATGTATACATATGCACTTCCTTTTTACTACCATATTCTTGCTCATTGTGGGTTTAGACCCCAATTATACACTTCCAGTATCGCATATACCTAGCGGCTCGACATAAAGAAGTTGGATGTCATGGGTTCCTAGGAAATAACAAATAATTGCATATAACACACGAAATAATTAATACAATCAATGCATCTCCTCTCCACGACCAGCTCAAAACAATGCAGGACTAGCTCTAGGAACTCAACACCAAACTTTCCACGGATGGTGCTGGTTATGAAAGTCACCGAGAAGAACTTGAAAATGTAAATTCGGAGTGTGAGTCTGAAGACACAATGCTGACTCAACTTCAAGGTCAACTCACGACTTTATAACAACCACTTCTGGAAGTGCAAGAATAGAAGACTAAAGCAGAGGAGGATGCACAAACACAAAAAGCTACCTTAGCTCCTCTGCACAACCATCTCAAGACAATGCAAGACCAGCTCCAGGAACTCAATACCAAACTTTCCACGGATGCTTCCGGTTATGAAAGTCAGCTTGCCTTATATAAAAATAGTGTGGAAACACAGTCCGTCTATGTGTCTGAGCTTGAAGATCAATTGACCACTTAGATGGTTGGTCTTCAATCGCAGATGACCGCACGAGACTCTTCCCTCAAAGCAGTTGAACATCATTTGGCTACGACACTGGCTCAGGTGGAGGAACGGCAGAAGACTCTCCAGACCAATGTTTCTCTCAATACAGTACCAAAGGCCATTCACAACAATCTTCAGGCCGAGTACTCAAATTTTGACACAATGGCAAAAGAAAAAATAAAAAATCTATAGGAAGATTGGCAGCGGGAAAAGGATCTTGCTCTGGAATATGATAATATCAATATAGAGCTCGAACAAAAACAGGCCACACTCCTGTCATTTTTGGGAACTCTTCCCCAACTCCTTCCTCCGGCATCAAATTTCAAGATGCATTCTGCACTTAGGTAGTCGGAATTTTAGTTTCCACAGATACAGTTGGGCGGCCAAGTAGAACTTCCCGTCACAACAGCTTCCCTCCTTCAATACTAGAGTCAACTCTCTGTTGAACTTCAGACACTCTTTTGTACACTAGTGTATTATAAACTTATTTCATTGGAGCAACCTGGCATATTATATACATTGAGCCCGTGGTGTATGTGTACTGGGATTGGCTCCATCAACATTCCATTGCCACGCAACACGCACTGCATATGATACTTGGAAGACTGCTTTTGAGCACGATCTTCCACAAAATCTTCTCTACTCTGATGCCAATCCATTGCTGAAAACATTCTACAAGGATGAGATCTTCAAGCTGGCTCAAATAATAGTTAAGTCCCTCCTCCAGGAGTGGATACCCAAGTCAGGGAAGCTGCCAGTGCGCTAGCCAATGCCAACAAACTCAATATGACTCAAATAGCAATGCAATATCACACGGCCTATTTGAAGTTCTAGGACATTGCACAGACGAGGCAGCAGGCTGAACCTCAATGTTCGAACTGGCAATCAGTACCAGTTGCAGGACTTGTCCCACTTCCCCCAAGCAGCATTTGTGCAATAAAGATGATTTCGAGGAGATGTCTCACATCAACAATATGAGACTCTCTTTTTATCAGGTACGCACTTTTGTCAAAGTGACAAAGTATATGCCCTTGGGTGCAAGCTCAATGCTACTGGTCACGGATGGGTATTAGCGGGAGCCCTTCATTATGCACAAGGATGCACGGGTAGTCTGGTTGGACACACTGGTGGAAATCATGGAAGACCACAAATTTGACCCTCACTATGTAAGATGGCAGCCGTGGGCGCCTGGAGGATCTATATATACCCAATCTGCAAGGATGGGCTACCTTAGAAACCAT
>JAANSK020118904.1:0-14770 GCA_011763485.2 Isoetes engelmannii
TTTCCCTCGAAAACCCTTTGGGGGGGAGGGGGAGAGGGAGGGACAGTGGGGAGGGGGTTTCATCCTGGATATAATATATTGCTGTTTTCTCTTTATTTGAGTCCCATAGATCAATTGGTCTCCATGGGTGCTAAAATATATTCTATTCTATTCTATTCAAATGTTTAGCTAAGGTTGCAAATTTTTACTCTTTTATTTTTTAGCATTTGGCTAAAAAACTCGAAGGTTGATTAGGTCATGAAAAATGTTAAACTAAACTATAATCTTTCCCCAATTTTTTGTCATTTGCTTTAGCCAACATTTTTTGACAATGTGCTAAAAAATCATCAAATAGCTTAATTTAGCCCTTAAATTATTTCATGAGGACTGTATAGACAATTTTTTTAAAGTAAGACGGTCTAGCCTTCTTTCATTAATCATTCTCTATTTTAAGTGTTTGGGGATTGCAGGGATCGGGCACACATCCATCTCAACGCCACGTGTATGGGCTCAAGTGTGTTTCAGGAGTGGTTGCCAAAGAAAGGTATTAAAATATGGAAGGAAAATGCAGCGGGTGGACTAATGCTTCCTTAAGGAGTTCGAAAACAAAGTCTGAAGGAGCCATTCTAGAAGATGAGTTTGATGAAGATGAAGTCAAAGAACTTTGCCCCATACTCACCATTAATGCCTCACAAGAAGACTCAACCAAAGAGATCTTAATCAACAAAAATGGTAAGCAGAGATCCCTATTTGTAGGTGACTTATTTGATACTCAAAACAAGGATGAGATTGCTAGTTTCTTTGAAGAAAGAAAGGATGTATTTGCTTGGGATTATTCTGACCTCATTGGCATCAAGGAAGATGTATATCAATTTGAGATTAGAATTAAAGAAGGATGCAAACCTGTTTTTCAGAAGTTGAGAAGAATCAGTGCTACACTTTTGGATCTAATTAAAGAAGAGTTGCATAAAATGTTGGATGCAGGACTTATTGTGGAGATCGTCAACCCTAAATGGGTGTTCTGTATTGTGCCAGTGGAGAAAAAAAGTGGTGCCTTGAGGATCTGCATTGATTATCGAGATCTCAACAAAGCTACTGTTAAAGATTGTTATCCTCTACCATTTTTAAAAGAAATTTTGTATGTTGTTGCAGGGAAAGACATGTATTCTTTTCTGGATGGTTTTTCAGGATTTAACCATATTAGTATCAAGGAGGAAGACCAGCCAATGACTTCATTTACCACTTTTTGGGGTACTTATGCCATGAAAAAGATGCCATTTGGTTTAATGAATGCCCCCAGCCACATTTCAAAGGGCTATGGATACTATTTTCTGTTCAATGTCTGCTGTATAGTTTAGAATTTATTTTGATGATCTTTGTTTGGGGTCTTTCCTTACTAACCATGTGGGATTGCTTGCAAAGATTTGTACCTTATGCAGGAGTTTTAGAGTCAATCTTAATCCCAAGAAGTGTATCTTCTTTGCATCAAGAGGTCAACTCTTAGGAGTCTCTGGTCAAGGTATTCAAGTGGCTCAGGACAAAGTTGAGGCTCCTAAGAAACTGGCACCTCCTCAAAATTTGAAGCAGGTTAAGAGTTTTATTGGTATGACAAGTTTTTTTAGGATATATATCCCAAATTTTGCTCATGTTGTAAGTCCTATCTCTAAATTAAAAGGGATAGGCAAGTTCTCCAAATCTGAGAGCAAGCACATACCTGTTACATGGACTCCAGAATGTCAAGAAGCCTTTGACTTCCTTATCTCATCAATATGTGAAGCCACACTTTTGAAGAAACCAAATTCGAGTCTACCATTTGAGATTTATAGTATTGTTACTAAGAGAGCCATAGGGTCTAGCTATTTTGCAAGATAAAGATACCATGGCCTTTGCAAGCAAGCAGTGGTCTGATCTTGAAGAAAGATATACCAGAATGGAGAAAAGTGCTGATGCACTCATGTTCCTTATCAATAGACAAGGACATTTGCCTTTAAAAAGACAAGTGCACGTTTACATGAAGCAAAGTCCTTGGGGATTACTGTATGGTAAGGCAACTAGCAAGCCAAAAATTTAGAGATGGGCTTGTAAGTTACAAAGTTATGACATTATTGTAAAGGAATTGCATCTAGTAAGCAATCCAAGTCTTTACTTGCCTTATATGTTTTTTGATCATGAAGATGAGTTGGATACCTCTGACATTTCCCTTGACGTAGCACACTTGAAGAAAATACAGGGAGAACAGGCTCAAGAAGGATGACAACCAATCAGGAACTTATTACAACATGGAATAATATCCTCAAGTTTTACTTCGAGTCAACTAAGAAGGTTCAAAGAGAAATGTAGGAAATTTAAACTAATAGATGGTGTTTTATGCTTTTATCAACAGAGATGGAGTCTTTGGCCTCCGTGGATGTTAAAGTATCCTTCCTTCCTTCCTTCCTTCCTTCCTTATTAAGATGTGTGGATGAAGAGGCGGCTGCCATGATCATCAAAGAAATGCACAAAGGCATTTGTGGAGGACATATTGCTAGAGATACCACAGCAAAGAAAATACTTAGAGCAGGCTACTATTGGCCCACTATTTTTAACGATTGTTATGATATTATTAAGATCTGTCATCAATGCCAGATATTTGGTAAAAGGATCCTTCTTTCAGCTGCTTTGAATCCCATTATATCTCCAAGACCATTTCAAACATGGGGACTTGATTATATTGGCTCCAATAACCCTTCTTCTGTAGGACAGCACCAAGATATCATTGTAGCTACAGATTACTTTACTAAATGGTCAGAAGCAATACCTTTGAAGCAAGCCAATGCTATCACCACAACAAGATTCCTACATGAGTATGTGTGTGCCAGGTTTGGTATTCCCTTTAAAATACACTCTAATCGAGGTACACCATTTGTTAATGAAGTTATACAAATCTATTGAGCATTCCATAAGGTGCACACAAAGAGCTCTTCATACTATCCACAAAGTAATGGACAAGCTGAATCTACTAACAAGGTCTTGAAAAGTATCTTGCAGAAAACAGTAGAAGCAAACAAGAGGGATTGGCGTATCAAGATAGTGGATGCACTTTGAGCTTATAGAGTCACCATCAAGACAACCACTAGTCACACTCCATTCAACTTAGTCTATGGCATTGAAACTGTGCTTCCAAGAGCTTGAACTGGCATCTTTGAGGTTAGCTCATAAGTTATGTTTACCATTTGAAAATGCCTTACAAGAAAGATTGGATGCCTTGTTGCATTTAGATGAGTACAGGTTGGAAGCTGAAAATACTAATTTACTGAAGAAAGCCATAAATTTCACAGCATTCAAGGCTACTCATAAGATACATGGTATATTCAAGGAAGGAGAACTTGTTCTCAAATGGAATAAAGCTAAAGAAGACTCAGTTGGTATGTTTGATGGCTCTTGGAAAGGCCCCTTTGTGGTCACAGGTTCTGCAGGTTGTAATTTGTATTGGTTAAGAGAAATGACCTCAGACCTGTCCCTACCAAATCCTATCAACAATTTGCAATGAAGAGGTATTGGGATCACCATGTTTGCTTGACCCCGTTTCAATCTTAGGACGTCTTTCAAGAACCGTGTCTTTTAAGTCAATTGTACTAATAAGGATGGTGAAAACAAAAGATTGCTAATATCCTTATTAAGAATCCAATGCAGATCCATCTGCCAAGTCAACCTGATCACCATCTGACCTTTGCTTCCTCAATTTTGCAATAAGCAGAATCCTACTAGCTCCTTCATTCCATCAAGGGTGCTCCTGAAGTTGTTTGCCTAACGAGTTTATGTGTTTTCATGACAGGTGCACTCTTGTCCCATCTTCATTCATCTGTCTTAAGTGGTCCTACCATCCATCCTGGCTTCTACTCCTCATATTCACTTCCTATAAGCACTCTGCCTGTCAGCTTCACCATCATATGCAGAGTTGCACATTCTGGAGAAAGAATTGTGTTTGTTCCTAATGGTTTTCTATGTTTCCATGGCAGGGGCACCCTTGTTCCATCTCCATTCACCTGTCTAGAGTTGTCCTACAAGTCATCTTAGCCTCTCTCTTTTACAACCACCTCCTACAGCACTCTGCTCCTCAGCTTTACCATCATAGCAGAGTTGCACCCTCATAAAGCTGAACAAAGTACACATTTTTCTTGTTTTGGCGAGATTTCACTATTCAAGCAAAGGCACAAGTTGAAGACCCCTCTATTTTGTTCATTCTGATGCTTTATGACTGAGGGGACCATCCATTTTCTTGTTTTGGCGAGATGTTTCCCCAAAGGGCAACATACTACTCTTTGGATCATGCATTTGGACTAGGTCAAGTTGCTCTTTAAGCTTAGAATGAAGTTTGGAAGACCTTGGTAGTCAACATTGATATGGAGGTCAAAAAGTCTATATTCAACACAAGGCATTCAAGGTCAAACTCAATTTGGAGGTACTTCTTTGAGATCAAAAGTTTAGTCAATAATTTGCTGTAGGAGACTCTGGGTTCTAAAGATTGGAAGATGCCTATTTGAAGATTGAAAGTTAGAGTTTGGAAGATTCCCTCACAAATGGTTCCAGGTCATAGCCATTTCCTTCATTCCCATATTTGTTTCTTATTTTAATCCACTTTTGCATATTTTTACCTAGCCATTTCTTTTTATATTCATGGTCTTGCCTCCATAACTACTCAATCTCTTTCCCGTATGGATTTTCAATCTAGCCTATCTATTCATCCATCACACATCCACTTTGAGCATCCTTGATTCACTCTCACTACTACCATTATGTTTCCATAGTCATGTTGCCAACTTATTATTTTCTTAGCCCTTACCAAATATCTTTCCTCTTGCCATTTACTAGCCTTCTTTCCTTTCCTTTTTTATTTTCTCTATCATGGTCTCAAGGTCTCAAGACTTCCTTGCTTCCTTGGAAATAGGGTCTTGCAATTATACATGTTTCATCACGAGCTTGGATGCCTAACCAAAGTATGGGTTTGAACCTATCTCACATAATCCCAATTTCCTTAAAGCCACCTCAAACTTTTCTCCTTGGCTTATTGGGGTTGCTCAACCTTTGCTAAAAAATCCAAATACCCCATTTATACGGGCAAAACACGGATGCGAATACATGAATACCATTGCACCGTATCGCGAAAAAATTGAGTATGAACCCTAAAATCGAGAAAAGAAGCTCGGGTCACGCCTAAATCACTGCCTTGATCTCTGGAAGCACCCTATTTTTGGATTCCCGCCTCTCTGCAACCTAACAAACTAAAAAATTGAGGCCTAAGATTCTGGAACCATTTAAACTAAATTATATATACAAGGAAAGCAATTTGACAACTTTCGAAGGCCCAGAAGCAGTAATCCGACATTGATACATGCTGAGCATGATCTGTACAATTCTTAAAGTACCTGAGCATTCCTTGATCAGATTTGCAGAAGATCTGATTGATATTATATTCCAAATTGACTATTGTGATATTTGAATGACCTGCTATTACTCCTGAAGTGTTGATTCATCCTTATTTGACATTGTTATGACTATTTCACCTTCTTATCAATGAAAAATGATTGCTAAAGTTATCAACTACTATCTGATACAATTTCTAGCTTTTTTACCTTGCAAAAAATTATCTAGTAGCTTTATCACTTGCTCTATGTTGAGTTAAAACAATTTGCCATCTTTATTTGCATCCTTAAATACCTATTGGCTTTGAAGAAACTCAAAAACACCTTCTCAAACTCGATTTGCAAATTCATACTTTCTGTTTTACAGTATTCTTGACTACTTTTCCAAAAAACAAGGTATAGATCATACTTCCCTATATCCAAATTCAATTTTAAAACCTTTGCCCTTTCATTGCAGACATTTTTACCCCCTTGGTCTTTTAAGTTTCTCAAAAATTCCATCTGCAACTCAAAAAGCAAATTCTGGGTTCTGTTTTGGCATGTTGACTTTCACTGACCAATTTTTGACACCACTTTGAGCTTGAATATCTCCCAGATCTAAGCTCTGGCTTGGTAAGAAATGATTGCACTGCATTCCCACAATCGTTTTGTGCTGGTCTAAACAAGTTGACCTCAACAAGCAATCTACACTTGGTTGCTACATCGATTTGAATAAGTGATCCATTTCCAGAAATGGAAAAGGTGTGATAGCTTGATTTCTAGAACTTTTCTTGAAAAAATTCTTGTGCAGATTGATCACCTTAAGTGATATGGAGGTTCTAACCCCAATTTGAGCTTAGTCTCAAGTTGGTTTCTTGTGGTTGACCTTTAAGCCAGGTTGAGGGTCAACAGTAGGCACTTGGTTAAGAGAGCAAGTTGTCAATGAGGACGAGGATGTAGCCTAGATTGGCAATGCGATTACTAAAAATTCTCAAAAGAGCAACTTTTTTCTCAACTTAATGAAACTCAGTCTGATCGATTCTTATAAACATGGCTGATTTATGCTTTCAAAATGACTCGATTCCTGCTTTATTTTGCGAACTATTGTGAACAGATTCAGGTCTGCTTGTTGGAATGCATCATATGTTTCATTTGTGGCTATGGACGGATTTCGAATAAGGCAAATGGGAGCATTGTTGATTTTGTAGGGGTTTCTAAAACAGAATGTCGATTGTTGGTGTCATCGCCGCCTGACACGACTGAGGATAAACTTACCCTGGATTGAATCCCGACCTCCTGGATCTCCACCTGAGGGGATCCCACAGTTAACTGCGCAGTTAATGGCTTACTGCACAGTTTTGGTTGTTTTTTCGACAGAATGGAGCTCTCTTGGCGCAGCGGCACTCGCCTTGCTTCGCTTCCTCCTTGGCTCTTCCCATGCCTCTGATCCAGGCCATTTCGGCCAGCCTTGAACTGGTTCGATCTGATTTGGTGGAGGATCAGTGGAGAAAAACCCACTGAAAAAAACCCACATTATCCCTATAAGGGGGAGAAATTCTGCACCGTTACTGCGCAGTAAGGTGGGATCCCAGAGGGCGGGATCCCATCTCCGCGATCACCCAAGCCGGGGTAAGCCTATCCTCAGCCGCCTGACACACGAGAATTACGCTTATAGGAAACAAACTCACAGGGTATTACCAAGAATTGTGCCCTGCAGGTGGGTTAACGCCCTCAACGCCAATGTAGCATAGGGGCAACCTATAGTGCGTACGCAACACAAGTTAGCTCTATGGACCTAGACACGCAAGCTTCGGTTCAAACTTCTTTGAATTTAAAGTAGACCAAGACACTTGCTGAATTAATTACATGCAAAAGAAAGCACAGAGGGACAGGGGTTAAATTTGAATGTTGTTGTACCATTCTTGAGGCCGTTAACCATTCAGAGAATGCCCATCTGTTTTTAGGCATGCAGAGGAATGATTAAATAAGAAAGTGCCATTCAGATAGAAATAGGGAAAATTTATCACCCCTTCGTTAGAATGGCCTCATTTATTAAAACATTCTAAATTTTTATACTTTATATGTTTTAATATTTTTATTTCAAAAATATCTTACAAAGATTTTATTTGAAAATAAATATTTATGAACTTTGTATTTGACAGTCAAGATATAGTTTATTTTAGAACTTTTATAATTCAGTGAATTTTTTTTTTTCTAATTTATGACTTGGTTGAATTCCAATCAAAGACTTAATATTCAATTGAATGGCACTACAAAAAACTACCATTCACTTCGAAAGGCAAGTTAAGACTTACCCTTCAAATAAACGATAGGATTGCCATTCAAATTTAACCTTTACAGCGGGATGTTATAATTTGAAATGTCAAAATGGCCGCCCAACAAAATTCTTAAATAAGGGTGCCATGTGGAATTAAAAAAAAAAAATAGCTATCCATGTCAGGACATAGAATATTCGTGACATGGTGGATCCGCCAGGTGGTGGAATCTGATTGAATTAGTGCGCGAGTGGGACGAACGTATCCTCGTTGTCTCAAATTGAGGAACGTTCTACTGCTATGTTGTATTTTGCCTCGCTTGAGGCATGATACCCTAGTTCAGCTAGAAATCGCATCCAACCAGTGAAAGGCCAAAAAATCCTTTCAAGCATTTGATCCATATCAAGGGCATGTTTTTGCTTGTGAGACCGACCTGCAGCTATCAAACCTGGTTAGTTTATGCAAAGGAAGACCCCATCAAAGACCCAAATGCCCCTCATTACGAAGAGTGTATGTCTCTGGTGGGAATCAATCACTAAAGGGACTGTAGCTTACCCTAATAACGATCTCCAATTGGACTCGATAGGAACCACTAAAGACCTTAGGCTTGCATGGACGGTTGAAGGGAAGACTTCAAGTATTTTGATTCCAAGCAATGTAGGCACTTGGTTAAGAGAGCTAGTTGTCAATGAGGACAAGGATGTAGCCTAGATTGGCAATGTGGTTACTAAAAATTCTTAAAAGAGCAAGTTTTTCTCAACTTAATGAAACTCTGCTTGATAGATTCTTGTAAACATGGCTGATTCTTGCTTTCAAAACGACTCGGTTTCTGCTTTATTTTGCGAACTATTGTGAACAAATTCAGGTCTGTTTGTTGCAATGCATCACATATTTCATTTGCGGCTATGGACGCATTTCAAATAAGGCAAATGGGAGCATTGCTGATTTTGCAAGGGATTCTAAAACAGAATGTCGATTGCTGGTGGCATCGCCGCTCGTCAGGCGAGAATTACGCTTACATGAAACAAACTCAGGGGGTATTTACCAAGAATTGTGCCCTGTGGGTGGGTTAATACCCTCAATGCCAATCTAGCATAGGGGCAACATGTAGTGCCTACGCAACACAAGTTATCCCTGTGGACCTAGACACGCAAGCTTCGGATTTCTTTGAATTTAAAGTAGACCAAGACACTTGCTGAATTAATTACATGCAAAAGAAAGCATATATAGGGATGTTATAATTTGAAACGTCAAAAATGGCCGCCCAGCAAAATTCTTAAATAAGAGTGCCACGTCGATTTAAAAAAAATAGCTATCCATGTCAGGACAGAGAATATTCGTGACATGGTGGATCCGCCACGCGGCGGAATCTGATTGACTTAGTGCGCGAGTGGGACGAACGTATCCTCGCTGTCTCACATTGAGGAACGTGAGCACACAGTAACTGGTTGCTTTTCCACTCTGCCGTAACTAAGTACTTCCGATCGATCCACTTTCCCAGCTCTTCAACTCGCAGCTCCACCGCCGGATTTGGGCTCGGAATCGCCGGATTTGGGCTTCTTCCCTGGTACGTAGTTTCTATTGTTTGATTCGTTTTTTCCTTTGCATCTTTTCATTCTCATTTTGATCTCCCCTGCATCAGAAGCCCCCGCTTTTTCTTCATTCCAAATCCTTTGCTTTCGCTACCATCTCTCTCGCCATGACGATTGCCGGAACCAAAGAGGAGCATGTGTATATGGCTAAGCTATCCGAGCAGGCCGAAAGGTATGAGGAAATGGTTGAGGCTATGGAAAAGGTAGCTAAATCTGTAGATGTGGGGGAACTTACTGTCGAAGAAAGGAACCTCCTTTCTGTGGCTTATAAGAATGTGATTGGAGCTCGCCGCGCATCTTGGAGAATCATTTCTTCAATAGAGCAAAAGGAAGAAAGTAAAGGCAACGAAGTGCATGTTGGAGCGATTAGGGAGTATAGAGGCAAGATCGAGGTTGAGCTAAGCAAAATATGTCAAGGTATCTTAAGCCTTCTTGATGCATACCTTATTCCATCTGCAACTACTGCCGAGGCAAAGGTGTTTTACCTGAAGATGAAAGGTGATTACCATCGTTATTTGGCTGAGTTTAAGACAGGAGCTGAAAGAAAGGAAGCTGCAGAAAGCACTTTATTAGCTTACAAATCAGCACAGGTATGTTCCCTTTTAGTTAAACTAGTATGGAAAACAACTCTGTTTTCCTTTCTGCCCCCTTTTTTTTATTAAACATGCCTTGATGTCATTTGCAGGATATTGCTCTTGTTGATCTTCCACCTACACATCCTATTCGCTTGGGTTTAGCTTTGAACTTCTCAGTCTTCTATTATGAGATCTTAAATTCTCCAGATCGAGCTTGTAGTCTTGCAAAATTGGTGAACTTTTTTGTTGCCTTTCATTTAGGTTTTGTTTAAAAGATCAGCTTCTTAAATTATTTTAAGTTTTGTGTATGCAGTTCCCTTGTTTCTTAATAGGATTTCTTTTCCAATGTGCTACAGGCATTCGACGAAGCAATTGCTGAACTTGATACTTTGGCAGAGGAATCTTACAAGGATAGTACACTGATCATGCAACTTCTGCGCGATAATCTTACGCTCTGGACATCAGACATGCAGGTAAATTTGTAGTGTTGTAGCGTATGATTATAAATGCATCACAGTCACTTCTGCTCAGCTTCTTGTTTTGATTTACGGAACAAAACAAATATTTAGCTAAAAAAAAAACAGAATGTTAATTGTCACCACATTTCTAGCAATTCTTATTACTTCCAAGATTGGTCAGTTGAATCTGGAACCTCCATATCACATTTTTCTTTGCATTGGAATTGCTGTGTATTATAAAACTGATGCATAACTGTGATTGTAACTTCTCTGCACTTAGAAGAAAGCCTTTCAAATGTGGTAAAATTAGTCAGCATAATCTCGAGAGTACGTCAAATTTATGTATTCATGGGAAAATTTATCTAAACCACTCGAATATTTTAAGAACCCATGATGGTGGTGGCCTAGCTTAATACTTGTATTTATATATAATAAACATTTGATTGGTTTGACATTTTCCAGGATGATGTTGGAGAGGACATCATTCGAGAGGAAAAGTAAAACTTCCGAGCACCCGCGATATTTGTTTGCATAAAGAAGCTTCAATGGCGGCCTCAAGAAATTGTGAGCAGCTAGGTGGTTTTTTTCTGCATTAAATAAAGCTGCACACCATGTGGTCCTTTGCACTCTGCCGAATTGTTTGACTTACACTTAGTATCCCTGCACAATATAGTCAAGCCAGCTGTCAGCTGAAGGATGCGAAACCAGGACTTGTAAGTGGTGTCTAATTTACACCACTTGTACGTTATGAGTTCAAATTGTTTAGAAAGGTTCAGAGCTATTACACTAAGAAAGGGTGTGCTTATATAAAAGTAAATTAAGGCACAAGTTCCACAATCTATAGATCAACTTGGTCCCATCATATTGAATTGGGCTCCCGAGCTAGTTCCATCAATCTATTTGTTGTTTAAACATTTGTATTAAAGGAGTTGTCGTTCTTTCTCACATAAAATCATCTCGGCAGATTGTATGGTTAGCGCTTTAATTCCACATTATAATCATCTTTTCCTTTGTTGAAGGGCAAGAAAGAAAAGATATCCTTGCTTCTTATGGACAGCCGTCTTGCTAGATAATCTACTTTACTTGATTCAAATTACTTTCGACACAACACAATTCATCTTATTTTTTGATATAAAAGAATGTACGGGGAAGGGAAATGGGGGAGGGTTTTCCGCTTAATTCGGTGGGGTCTTAGCCGGGAGCGGGTCACCGGATTAACCGGAAAACCCGACCCTTTTTCCTTCCCCTATCAATATGGAAACATGAGAGCAAAATTTGCCCCCCTTCTCCCCTGCGGCCATGGCTTTCTCAAGGCGCCTAGGGAGGCCGCTTATGGATCCTAGCACGTCTGTGCGAATGGCGACGGCGCAAGCTTGAGAAGAACAAGCTCAAGCCATTTTGACAGAGTTTTTTGCAGTTTTAGCCGTTTTTCTAGCTGCACAAGCTGATTTTTCTTCATTAGCTTTAGCAGTTTCATCTCTGAATGGCGTTGGAGCATTAGGATCAAAAGATACAGGTAAATCAGCGACTTCTTCTTTGATGCGAAAGCTTTAATTTGAAAAGCAGAGCATAACAACACATGAAACAGAAATCACGCCAGCTTTCACAAAGCAAATAGACTTGAACGAATCATCTGTTTGGCTCTATTCCATGGCGATAAAAACCCTAAAAATCCTCCATCCTACCTTGTCTTCTTTTAGGGATTCAAACCCGTAGAAAATAAGCGTTAGCCTGGCTCCACGCAGCAAGCCATAAGGTTCAGGTCATCCTTGTCAGTTCCAATCGGCCTCACCGCCAACAACGATATGAAAATCCCAATTTTTGGCAACGGAATTGAATCACATATAAATCAATATAGAAGTTGGGTCATTGTTGGCATTTGTGTGCCGCCACGTGTCCTCGCCAATAACGTGGAATTGGAAGTTGGGGCAGCCATTCTGCCCAACAGGTAACTATTTCGGCTTTGAAAGCAAACAACCGGTAACTTTTAGGGTTAGGTTAAGCCATCGCCGTCAATCTGCTAGATCCATACTCATTGAAATGCTTATCGGATCTTGTATGAAGGCTGGATCTCTATAAGTTGCTCCTTACTAAGTGCGATGCTACAAATTTTGCCGGAACACTTCCCTAATTTGCGGTTGCTTCATAGCATGGATGAAGCCTTGCGATAGCCTCTCCAAGATTGCCTTCAGTATAGGGAACTTCGTATTTTTCAAGCGTGATGTGGTTAATGTGGTAAAAAATTGGTGGTTAATATGGTCAGGCCAGATTAACAACTAGTTAATGTTGCAACAAAAAGTGGTTAATGTGGCCAAAAAAGTGGTTAGTTTGGCCAAAAAACCAGGCTTCGAATTGCACAACGGATGCTAAAATTTCGATCAGCTGGTTCTTTCTGCTTCATGGGCAGCTTGATCCGCCTTAAAAGGCATGCCAATCGCTTTATATGTCCCTTTTATGTTAGATTGATGAAGATAGGAAGAGATTCGAGGTAAAATTTGGGTAAAATAGAGCCAGATTGACAAAAAAAGCCCTAAAACAGTTAGTTTTTGGGTTCAAACCGCGCTATTATTCATGGACTGATACAGGGTGGCCGCATTAACCGCACCCCGCTTGAAAAATATAGCATTCCTTCCTTATAGCTGATTAGCGCATCAGCATCATAGTGATCTGAGGCATAATTTATGTATATGCTCTACTGGTGGGAACAAAAACTCTATTTGTAAAGGTTCTATTGATCAAGATGTTATGGGGATTTTGAGTGCCTCATAGGCACGAGGTTTTAATTTTTTTAGCAGAAAATAATACTTTTAACTAGTGTTCTCAAAAATCCTCTAGTGCAGGTTAAGGGTTCTCAATACGGCAACATCATATTTGGCTACAACTCATGTATGCTACAGGTTTTTCTTTTGTTTTCTCAATCTATTGACAAGTTTTTGGTGAATCAGCATGTAATAGATTCGATTCTTCTAAGTTCGCTTTGGTAGTAGATTGATATTGGTGATATTTTTTTTTTACAGTTGCCTCTCTTGTATGCAGCTCTAATTGTTAAGAAATGTCATGTAAATTTTTGCTTGCTTGTTAATAAAGTAAACTTTCTTATAATGAAGCCATGATTTGTTGGGCAATGGTTGTTTGGCACCATTGATTTGGGCATGCATTTTTATGAAACGAAAGATACGAAAATAACTAGTTTAGAATAAAAAAGAACTACTTTGAAGCATCAGCAGAGCTTGCATCATAGGAATGTTATAATTCTAATATAAAAACTTACCACTCATGTCCCCCTTAGCACCAACCCCCATCGATGCTTAACTTGTATATGTATACTTAACTTGTATGTGTATACCTATCTACTAATAGATATGCTTATGCTAGTAATTGATCTATGCATGTTTGTTATACATGGTAGGTTTTACGGTATATACCACAAGACCAATGTGGGTTAATAATAATATTGCTCATAGATCATGCAAGTATATTGGCCAATCTCGATCGATGGTGAGTGTGATGGGACCATGTATCGAAAGATAGATGGACAGATGATAGATGGATAGATGGGTAGATAGATAGATAGATATTACTTTAAGCATGTTCAAGGAAAGGGCAGTACAAAGTTGATGTTGGCACTGCAGTTTTGGCCATGTGTTTTTTGTTATTTGAATGCATTCCATTTTCTGATTGCATTTTTTGATGATTTATATCTGATCCAATTTCCATGCCGATAATTGAAATTTGAGGGTGGTGAACCCGATTAGAACTGACAAGGATGACCTGTTGAGAAATGGGTCTCCTTTGATTAAGTGAACATGTTGGGAATAGAACACATGAACTTGCAAGCCAAGTACTCTACCACTGGCCAAGCTTTCCTCCTCCAACAACTCTACCATTACGGGAGTTGAGCTTCCACTGGCCAAACTTTGCTCATTCTCACCCTTGCAAGCAACTCCACTACTATGGGAGTTGGAGAGCAACTCCACTACTATGGGAGTTGGGTCCATGGGCAACTCCACCACTACAGGAGTTGGGTTCCAATGGCCAAGCTTTCCTCCTCGGGAAACTCCACCACTATGGGAGTAGGGCTTCCACTGGGTACTCCACCACTATGAGTTTAGAGCTTCCACTGGTAAAGCTTTGTTCATTCTCACCCTTGCGACAACTCCACTACTATGGGAGTTGGGCCCATGGGCAACTCCACCACTACTATGAGTTTAGGGCTTCCACTGGCAAAGCTTTGTTCATTCTCACCCTTGCGAGCAACTCCACTACTATGGGAGTTGGGCCCATGGGCAACTCCACCACTACGGTAGCTGGGCTTCCAGTGGCCAAGATTTGCTCATTCTCACCCTTGCGAGCAACTCCACTACTATGGGAGTTGGGCTTCCACTGGCCAAGCTTTACTCATTCTCACCCCTACATCACTGGGGATTATCCCCGATGCTTAGGAAACTCCACTACTATGGGAGTTGGGCCCATGGGCAACTCCACCACTACGGGAGCTGGGCTTCCACT
>JAANSK020118904.1:14870-26440 GCA_011763485.2 Isoetes engelmannii
TCATTCTCACCCTTGCGAGCAACTCCACTACTATGGGAGTTGGGCTTCCACTGGCCAAGCTTTGCTCATTCTAACCCTTACATCACTGGGAATTATCCCAGATGCTTAGCACCCTCTACACATTCTCACCCCTACATCACTGGGGATTATCCTCGATGCTTAGGAAACTCCACTACTATGGGAGTTGGGCCCATGGGCAACTCCACCACTACGGGAGCTGGGCTTCCACTGGCCAAGATTTGCTCATTCTCACCCTTGCAAGCAACTCCACTACTAAGGGAGTTGGGCTTCCACTGGCCATGCTTTACTCATTCTCACCCCTACAGCACTAGGGATTATCCCCGATGCTTAGGAAACTCCACTACTATGGGAGTTGGGCCCATGGACAACTCCACTACTACGGGAGTTGGGCTTCCACTGGCCAAGCTTTGCTCATTCTCACCCTTGCGAGCAACTCCACTACTATGGGAGTTGGGCTTCCACTGGCCAAGCTTTGCTCATTCTAACCCCTACATCACTGGGAATTATCCCGGATGCTTAGCACCCTCTACACATTCTCACCCCTACATCACTGGGGATTATCTCGGATGCTTAGCACCCTCTACATCACTGGGGATTATCCCGGGTGCTTAGCACCCTCTACACATTCTCACCCCTACATGACTGGGGATTATCCCGGATGCTTAGCACCCTCTACACATTCTCACCCCTACATGACTGGGGATTATCCCGGATGCTTGGCACCCTCTACTTGGGACCATGACTTCGATATCATGTTGAGAAATGAACCCTCTTTGATTAGGTGCACAGGCTGGGGATCGAATTCAGAATCTCTTGCTTACAAGCCAAGTACTTTACCACTGAGCTACCTGCCCTTTGATGTGCTTTCGGTAACCTTTACTAAGTCATTCTTCATGTGTGCCCGTTACACATAACCAACATTCCAATGTGATCTTATGTCTTGCGGCTTGGAGGCAGATTCTGCGGGTTTGAATCCTTTTAGAAAGACCAAGTGAAATGGAGGATCTGCTATATTTGTTTTATAAGTGAAATGGAGAATCTGCTATATTTGTTTTATAGTTTACTACTTTTGCCTGCTTATTTCTGGAACATGGATTTTTAGGGTCTTCATCGTCATGCAATAGACGCAAAAATATACGATTCAGTCAAGTGTCTTCTTCATTTTTTTCTTTTTTCTCTTTTGTGGAAGCTGTCCTAATTTCCATTTAATGTGTTGTTACGTTGTTTTTAAATTAAAGCTTCCACCATTCTCCAGTCTCTCTAGGATTTAACTTCACAATAGTTGCTTAGCGCATCTGGATCATAGCCTATGAGGCAAAATTTGTCTGCTCTACTGAATGGATCAAAAATGCTATTAATAAAGCTTCCATTGGGCAAGGTGTCATGGGGATTATGGCGGGGATTATGGGTGCATCATAGGTAATTTCAGTTTTCTTAACAGAGGCAAATATTCCTAACAGTCATTCTATACAGAGGTAAGGATTCTCAATCCGAGCAGCTCATGTATTTTATAGGGTTTTCTTTAGTTTTCTCAATGTATTGACAAGATTCAACATGTAACAAATTTAGTTCTTCTGCCCTTGTTTTGATAGCAGAGTGATATTACTTTGTTGCAAGTGCCTCTCTTTGTGCAGCTCTATTTGTAGAATAAAAAATGGAAACTTACCAAAATACCCTTGACGTTTACAAGAATTACAAAATGAAAATAGGGTCGGTTTTATTCCCTGGCGTGCATTCCTGTGACGACACGTGGCACCTCACAATATTATGGAATGGAAGTAGGGTTCATTCATTCCGTTCAACTGGCAGTGCAGGTTTTCCCTAGGGTTTGATTTTAGGTTAGGTCTTCGAGCTCTGCAGCCGGTTCATCAGGCCGGTTCTTCATCAGCCAGTAGTATTCGCAGATCTGCATCAAGTCGGTTCTTCGTCAGGCCGGTTCCTCATCAGGCCAGTAATGTTCGCAAATCTACATCAGGCCGGTTCTTTGCAAGTTTTTCGCCCTGCAGATCGTAAGTAATAGTTTTTGCAGGGGTTTCGGCCAGTTCTTGCGGTTTCTTCAGTTGTTGCGGTTCAGTTCTTCACAGTTCTTCACGTGGTTTTTACGGCAGACTAGTTCTTCAACCAGTTGTTCAACCAGATCAGTTACTCGCAGGTAGCAGAGCCTTTGAAGAGTTTTTTTTTTGCATTGGATAGCAGAGTTTTATTTTGCAGAGTTTTGCTGGAGCGCCAGTTCTTTGCCAGTTTTTTGCAAGTGTTTCTTCATCAAATATCTTCACAGAACAAAGGGTTTGGCAAAACCTCTGTAAACTCTGTGAAAGAAAGCATAAAAAACTCCTTTTTTTTTTCAAAATTGTGCAAAGAAAGCATAAAAACTATGTTTTTTTTTCAAGATTGTGCAGAAGACTCTGTAAACTTTACGGGATTTGGCAAAAGCTCGCTTAATCTGTCAGTTACTTGATCACGTGATTTGAAGATTGCAATCTCAAGTTTCGACCGTTTTCGTGTTTAAAATTTTCATGAATTTAAAACTGCATAACTTTATATTATCAATTCCAATTTATGCAATCTTATGCTCGTTGGAAGGATCTCATCGTTGTCTACAATTCGTTTGAAGACTGCATTTGCATGTAGATCGTCACAAAAAAGTTATTGCCATTTTTTCCAAAATGCCAAATATTAAGGGCAATTTGGTAATTTTTGCAAACTTGAAGGGTATTTTCCCATAAAAAAAATGTCATGTGATATTTGTTTGCTTGTTAATAAAGTGAATATTTTTATAATGAAGCCATGATTTGTTGGGCAATAGTTGTTTGCACCATTGATTTGGGCATGCATTTTCATGAAACAACAAACAATATTAGATGAGGAAGCTTCTTTGGTACCTTCCGTAATCTGAAGGTTACAAATTAATAATACATAGAATTGTGATAAATTATCAACTTTGCGAGAATAACTAGTTTAGAAAAAAATATTTGAAGCTTTATCAAACTTGCATCATAGGAATGGCGTAATTTTAATATAAGAAACCTTGCCATTCACCTGCCCTTCTTTGCACCAATCCAAGACTTGGCATTGTAGATATGCCTATGCTTGTAATTGCTCCATGCATGTTTGTTATATATGTTAGGTTTTAAGGTATATACCACATGACCAATGTAGTTTAAGGTCTCATTTACTAGTTGAACAATGGCAAAAAGGGGCATCGACAAGATGATGGCATGAGTTCGACCAAGGATGTCTAGTACCAAGTACAAAGGAAACTCCCAAGCTTTCCGTTTTGCACCTTTCTATACCCTAGAGACATTGCAGTTCATGGGGATTGTAGCAATGCCGGGTAATACATGAGAAATGACGGAACGTTCAATATATGATGGTTCTAATGGATGTTTGAACTAGACAACACTCAGAGGACCAGGCTTTTTTTTGCCAGAAAATCCGGCTCATTAGGAGGCCCTGTCTTGTAGAATGGAGCTGCAGGATGGGATCAGATGAGCGTTTCTATTTGGAGGCCTTGTTTTCGGTTTTGTGCAGAGCAGAGCAGTTCGGTGAAGCGGAGCTGGGGCATCAATTGTGGGGCTCTGGTGAGGCCGTGAAGGACGGCCAGGTTCGAATCCTCCAGCCCTGGGCTTGCTCGAAACCCAAAGCAGAGCATCCATCGGCAGTGTGCTTCAGCGCAGGCTTTATGGGTCGGCAGGGGCGATTCATTCGGCAGGCTTTCTCTTAGGCATGGATGCGAAAATCTGAAGAAACCAGGGACAGAGGCTTTATTGACTCACAGCTGCAGCGACGGTATGCATCGATTCGGAGGAGAATTCATTCTGTTTGCTGCAACAGAGAGCTGATTCTAGCCTGCTGCACACGGACTCAGCACCATTGGGTTCTTTTTTTTTGTGCATTTTTGTGCTATGATGCGATGGGTGCCATCTACACCATTGCATTGCATGCGGCAGAAGTTTTTATTTTCGAATTGATGATGGCCATTGATGTGGAATAGTTCATGGAATATTCTCAACATCGACAGCCATCCAGCACCCTTAGAAAGGAACACCATATAAAAGCCTGAAATTTTAGAGATTTAAAAACCTGCATCAATTTTAAAACTCGAGTTGTTAAGATCAACTGAAATGGTATTTTTGCCAATATGTTTCACTAAAATGAAGAATTTTGCAGCGTTGAAGGTAAGAATGGGCAGTTTGATCGCCTCGTGTCACAGAAGAACATCTTTCTAAAGCGTAGATGTTCGATTATCGTATAGTCACCCTTTTTCCAAATTTCTTTTGGACAGTAAAATTCTCTTTTTCTTTTCTTTGGCAACGATTTAGGTTGTAGTTTCAGAAAGGGTTTTTGTTTTGCCACAATCCTCAGTCGTCATCAGAGTCGGAATCTGCAGGAAGTATTGATAATAAGTAATCAATTTACATACCAACAACCAACTACTTCCATACAGCGCCTACTAGTAGCATACCTGATCGAACGTCTTTCTCGATCTTGCCCTTTGCCTGGATTTGTCTCAAAATCATTCTATAGATGAGTATCCACCAGTATATGTGTAAAACCAAAAGACTGATTAGAAATGTGTTGAATGCATAGTAAATTACTGGTCCATGCCCTCTGTGTTTCTCTTTATCCAATGTCTGTGCAACCTCATAACTGCAATTCAAGA
Source organism: Isoetes engelmannii (assembly GCA_011763485.2). Classification (NCBI taxonomy): domain Eukaryota; kingdom Viridiplantae; phylum Streptophyta; class Lycopodiopsida; order Isoetales; family Isoetaceae; genus Isoetes; species Isoetes engelmannii. The sequence continues at coordinate 19,555 of JAANSK020118904.1, forward strand.
ATGTGAAATTGGTATTCACCGAATGTTTTATTTTGAATCACCGAGAAAAAATAGATTACCTTGTGCTCCAAATGACCCAAAAGGGATAATATATGAGGCGAAGCATTATCCAAGAAACAGCAAAAAGCACAAAAAATATGCTAGGTAAAATGTTCGACCCAGCATAATTTGTCATTTTGGCAAACTCCAGGAATATGTCACTTGCATCATGCAATGCAAGGACCACGGATCCAATACGAGCAAATCTGGTGATATCCATGGCAAATGCCATCTTTAGAATGCAGAAATGCACACCATAACATCAAATAGAACTAGGACATGCAGAAGAGAGCAAAATAAAATGCAGAATATCTCCATTGACATAGAAACAAAGATAATAAGAGGTCAAATTTAATAAAGAGGTCTCTGCTTTGCCATTGACTGCTTTGCTTCATAATAAAGGATGTAACATAGGAGGGAGAAAAGGTGTCTGTTGTGAAACGACACTCAATGTTAGAAACGTTGTTTTTTACTATAATGGACCAGAAATCTCAGCTAGACTGCTGCATCTTCCTCGATAGGCTTTTGGTGCTTGAGTTCTGAGTAGAGCATAGAGCGTCAGTCAAGCTTCTCAGGGCCAAGCTAGTTTGTTTTGGGTTCATTTATGAATCCACTTACCACTCGATAGGCTTTTGGCTCATACAACATCGTCCTTACAAACAGAATTAAGGCAACTGGGAGGTACGAGATCATTTTTGTTTCCAAAGATTGGAGGAGTAAAACGTAATAAGATGTGTGGCAATCAAAGACAATATCTGTAAAAAAAGAAACAGTATGGAACAGGACATGAAAAGCAGGAATAAGGTATGAAGGCCAAGTTCTTAATGGACATCAAGATGAACCTTGTGAAATTGATAGATCAGATATTCGCATAAAAAAACTATGGTTCCCTTTATTCACACTAGCTTTATGTTCTTTACTTTAATATGTCTAGCCAACTTAACAACTCCAAGAATTCAATATCCAACAATTTATAATTACATACCTTAGTGGGTACGATCCAATAATAAGAAGAAATGTGGCCACGTGATGGGACATGCTCACTCCAAAATCCTTACGTCTTGTTTCCCAAAATACCAATGCAAGCATACTATATGCATAAAATCCACCTGAAAATGCATACAAGACCTTCAATTTAAACCTGCAAACATGTTCAAAATAAATTTATAGCATGAGTCAGACACAGATTTTACCTGGTAAGAAACATTATTACGTGTTCTTTGCATTCATAAAAAGTGAAACTCACAAATAAAAATAAGTTTGTGTTGCATGCCTCACTTTGTTTTTTGGTCTGGCCAAACTTGTTCGCCTGGTCCAATCCAGAACGCCTTTGTATTCAGAAGCCAGGGCTCATTATATGTTACCAGAAGTGCAAATGTTTCTGCTGAAAAGAAGTAAACAAATTTCCAAGCAGACTCCTTGAATTTAGATACTGTTTGTTGAACCTGTTCCTTGCTTAGCTGAATGTTGTAAGGAACTAGACGCCATGCCAGAATCTGTTGCATCAACATTAAATATCACTATATTGCTATGTTGCATGTTTTAATCATGTCAAAACCTATCAAATTCCATAACTAGATATTCAGATCTATGCACAGACATAGAAGGTAAGCTACACATGTTGAAATCATCAGAAATACTCACATGGAAAACAGAGTTATCCAGCACAAGGCGAAGAATAGGAAAAATAACGGCAAATATCGGCAAAAGTAGAACAAGATCTAGTATTTCAGGATAACTTTCGGCCTCCCAATCTGGCAAATGCCATGAAAGCTGAATCCCCATTTTGTGTTCTATTTATATTATCACCAGAAAGATACTGCATAATTGATCATCATTTTCTTCAAGATGATATCATGAGCTTCAAAAATTTCTCAATTCAAGTACCGGAATGAGCTAAAGAAGAGTACAAGTACCGGAATGAGCTAAAGAAGAGTACTTGTCGAGATATAAGAAGCTTTCTTCGACGCTTCTGTGTAGCTTTCCTATTCTTTGTTTTGTTTGTAATGCTTCGACGTGGGTGGGGACTGTTCGCCATGTGCTGCTACTTTGTTCTGGTCTATTCCATCATATTCTTATTCTTGGCCTCCATCAACGGCCGTGATTTTCAATTCTTAATTTAAATTTCTTTTGATATATTTTAATATGAATATTTTATTGTTCTACTTGTGTAATCTTGAGCAAGAGGAACATGCTTTTTGGATCCTCAAACTACACCCATGTGAGAGAGAGATTTGACCTCATGGACGTGGGGAAGCCATTCTTGCATGATCTTGCATCTAGAATGGAAATGGGCAAGGCATTCTTGCATCTTACCTGCTGCTACAGGTAGCTTCGTCCATGACGTTGGAGAAGGGATATTGGTCCACCATTCTTGGTTGTACCAGCGACCTGCCACAACGGGTCGCCCCTAACAGGGCTCCCCACTGTGCAGGTCGATGGTACAACCAAGAATGGCGTCCCCATATCCCTTCTCCATAACATACATGCAAGCAACCTCTCAGAACTATTTGAGACTCCACCACGGACGGACTCTAGGGAGTCACTTTATAGAATCGTGGAGGATGGATGGATGGATGGATGGATCGTATTTTAATGTCCATGAGAAACCATAGTTTATGGGATAATTTACAACACACCTAGACGGGCCTTGCCCCCACCACTGTACATGACTGCAGTGAGTTCTTTCCCCATCAACTTTACAATGATGCATAACCACTTTCACGACAAGGCGCTGAACCGACGACCTTGTGTATGGCAAGGAACAGTTGATTCGTACAAATGGCTTGAGATAACAAATTGCAATGGCCTCTTTAGAGTGAGTCATTATTCCGATATACATATAATGCTTCTGTTTTTCTGGACCTTAACGGTCTTACATAAGATATTCATCAATTTATGTTTCAATAAAGAAACCATAGCACCAGGGTTCGAAATTGGAAGGGGGGGGGGGGCTCTTAAAAATCCGGCAATTCTCAAAAATTTCCGATACCAAAAAAAAATTCCAGGCATTTTTTCATGTTGTTTTCATAAGTTTTTAAGGATTTCCAAGAAACTATAGTATAAATTCGTGTATTTCCAGTAGTCTTAACAAGCAGGTATTCTCACTGGTTATAGAAAATTCTAATTTCGAACCCTGGAGTACATCACGAATAAAACCACATGCCACCTATATGGAGTTCTATACAAATATAGACTCTTCACAATTGAGGAATGATCAATTAAAGAATAACATGCATGTCACCAGTCACCTTTGTGTGCAAGTTTTCATAATAAAATGCATCCTAACTTGTATATTGTTTATTTGCAAGTCTCATCCCGTATCTGCCACAAACTGGCAATACACGTCATATCAAAACTTCGTGCATGGCATATTGCAAATAATAATTATTTATTCACCTCATCTTTGTCTTTGTTCCGTGATTTTTTTTTTTTTTTTTTCGTGGATGAGTTCATTTTGAGCTTAAAGGTTCTTCACTACAATGTGTACGCGAAAGTTGTAGAGCAAGTCCAGTTTTTGGATGGTTTAAGTTGTGTAGTTTGATAGACTTATTATTTGGGCCAAATTTGCACTAAAATCTTATGATATGTGCATGCATACATAGTATTTTGAATTTAGGGCAGAATTGGGCTAGAGTGATTTTGGTGTGTTCTATTTGAATGGTCTTGCATGGCGAGTAGACTCGTTTCTTGGATGCTTTTGCAAGGATGCCCATGTGTGTCCTTGTGGCTTCCTATTCTAGGCCAGGGGGCGACTACTTCAACCGTATTTTGTATGAGGTAAGGCCAGGGTTGCTTGTCTTTGAGTTTTTTTGTTGATTTGGAGCTGGGTTGAAACTATCTTTGGCTTGATCCTGTTGCTTTGGAGCAGGCCAAAAAAGCTATCATTTGCTTGATCCTGGGGTTTGAGAGCTGAAACGCTCTTTGGCTTGATCTAGGGTTGGGAGCTGGTTGATTGCTCTTAATCTTGAATTATGCGAAGTATGCCAAGGCTTTGCCTGGTATTAAAAGCAGTTTGGTTTCTATTCTTTAGTTCTTATTTTTGTTTCTCTTGAAGTGTTTGTAATACAGGTGACATACCATCTAGTGTGCCATAGAGTATTATTAGTCGGCTCAAAACAAGTTAGGGTATATATAAAATTTTATCTATTAGGTACCTTGATAGTACTTTTCAGAGAAGTACATAATTGTATTTTGAAGTACTTAAAGCTCAAACTTTATTGAAATTAAATTCCTCATGATTCAGGCAATGTTGAAAGCATGTTAAAAAGGAACTTTTAAAGTTAAGTATTGTCATGAGTAATATGATCATTTTGAATACCTAGTGGGGGTACCTAGTGGGGGTATGTCCCAATTTATGTATACCCTAGTGTGCTTTGACCCAGTCTTGATTATTCAGATCAAGAGGCATCCGAGGCTTCAGAGATATCTAGGCCTCTGGCCCCTTCTTCTGCTTCTTATGTGTATGCTTCTATATTGAAAGGGGTACATCCTTTGAACCAAAACCTGGAATCGCGAATGGATCTATCCCATGAGCCAGATATTAGGATAATTGAAGCTTAACCTTGATCAATTGTGTGGCAGATTAAGTCCATTTGTAGGCTAGCAGAAATGCTTGGTAACATCAATGCACGTGTTGATCTATGGCTCACGGTTACGGATCATGAAAATTGTAGGTTGAACGTAGTCTAATCCAATTCAATTCAATTCAATTATTCGGTCGCTATGAACGTGGTCAGAGCAATGACTAGGCACCAAAGAAGATACCAGTTGTTGTAGAGAAATTGTATGAACGATCGTTGGGGCTAAGCTGCATTAATTTTCTTTAGCAGATTTGCCTAACCTCTCTCACAACAATTCCTAAAATTTTAGCACGTCCACGTGACAGACACATCAACTAAAATTAATGAGCACCATTGAATTCCTAATTTTCTAATCTAATAGCCATGAAAATTAGAAATATTTTGAAAATTAGGTGCCCGTTGCTTCTAGTTGCATCGATCCGACAACTACTCGCCTTTGTTCCAACACTTCACAGCTTGCTCGGAGTGAGTACAGGAAGTTAATGAAAAGATCATCAAATCATATGAATATATAACATCAGGTAATCAGCAACTGAATAAGAGACCAGAACTATGGCAACTCAAGGCGAACAAACTCCAGATGGACTGAGAATAGGATGCAACTCAAGGCACTCAAATCTTGGACATTTCTTCAATCTGGGGGGGTGCCTTCTATAGCAATCCCGGGGCGTGGCCTGATGATAGTGACTTGAGGCCCACTATGCCACGTTGCTGCAACTGTCACAGGTTCCTGATCTGCAGATAACTGATTTCAGGTGTCAGGATAGTGACCTCTAACGGCCTGTGGTCGTGGGCCTGTCTGTGCTGCCACTCGGGTGCAAAATTGGGTCCGTGCTGAAAGTCGAGAACAGCTTCTGAATATCGTGTCGTGTTGTTTCCCGTGCCCCGGATCGTGCCAAAATGCGTGTCGTGCCCAAAATCGGGCAGCCCTTCATAACATCATATTTGGCTACCCGCGGCACGCCCCTTCCCTTCATTTGCACGATGTAGACCCACAGGAGATTGGGCCTTTGTATAACATTGACGAAGCATCAATGTTAACAATCCTATGTCTAATGGCCCTGCTTTGAGCAGGTTCCAAATAATCCAAGATCCCTCCGGGAGAGCTTGGAAAACCGCGAAGAAGAGTCTTGTCGTTCCGGCGGTGAGGGGTCTTTGGAATGGCGATTCGGCTTCGCCATGTCGTCCGGAATGGCAGCATTGCCCTAGTGACCAGGTTACATGGTTTGACGTATTATACGGTTTGATGTCACTATGAAAGTGGTTTTATTCAGTAAAATTCCATTTCCTTATCTAACTTCGTTAAATTTTGAATGTTGACATCCACGGTTTTCAGTTTAAACTGCGAAAATTCATCCCGTTCCCCTATTCCTGAGACGCTTGAATAGGCATGAAATCATGCCATTAAAAAAATTGGATTTTTTTTTTTTTTTTTTTTTTTTTTTTTGTGATGTATTCTGCAGGTCAGGGCTGACAAGAATGCCTGACCCCTTCCCGCTCCACTATGCCAAGGTTAAGCTACTTACCGGATTCTACAGGTTTGTTGAGGTCATTTGTCATTCTACGTTTATCCACTTACCTTGTGGTACAATTATATTAATTATTCATTAAGTATTGCATGCAAGGAGCAGCATCGATAGACATTGTTCTTACATCATTCGTCATAATTGCATGGTTGTATGTTTACATGCATGAACTCTTTTGTTTCTACAAAGAAATGATTGATTATTTTGCATCCCCGTCATCTATTCGCCCTCTCCTTGTTTTGGGGATAGTGCTTTCCATGTGCGCAGCTACCATGGTCTTCAAAGTCAAGCCAACACCTTCAAAGTCTATGAAATCTGCCCTTGTTGCACTTCTAGTTTTAGTTCCGGTGTATATGATCATTCATCAACTATATGCTTCACATAGAATGAAGATTAAACAACGACAAGCCATGGTTTCTAGCAATCTTTTTGTACTTAAAGGACTACTCGTTTTGGTGATTATACTTATCCTGTGCTCTCTTCCACAGAGTTCATGTTAGGCCTGGTTTTGCAAAAGAAAGTAAGCTTGAAGATTCAAGGAATACCTGAAAAAATGTAGAAGCAATTTTGATCACCTCATCTTCAGTATCAAAAGCTTTTGCTCTCCGACTATTGTAACTTTTGTAAAAATATTATCATAAGTTAATATATATTACCAGTTTATGATTTTGCAAACACAAGCGTTTGACCGGGGGTTGGGGGGCACCCAGGAGGGGGGGGGGGGGGGGGGGGGGTGGG
>JAANSK020118905.1:0-15751 GCA_011763485.2 Isoetes engelmannii
ACTCCAAAAAGTTGACGTATCATACATAAAATACGTTTGGCATATAATACGTATGCCGTATTGAACCTATCCCTGGACGGGGCAGAGAAGGGCGCATACTGGCATGAATAGACGCAGGTGGTGGTGGGCGGGATGGGGCATGCGAGGTGGCTCCATCATTTCTGCTCTCAGTCAGATCAATGACCTCATGTAGGTCTAGGTGACTGTTGGCATCCACAGCCAGCATTCCTGCAACTTCAAAGCACATGATACACAACTGTACACCAATAAAACTCACAAAAGAAACAACAGATATACAACAAGAAGCCATAATTCATATTCAACGATGATCAACAGAATACAAGAACTAAATAACAAGAAACAAAACTGTATGCAGCAAATAAGAAGAGAGAAGAGTGCAACTTCACATCACCCCACTGCCATTGTGTAATCAAGGAAGTTCAAGGGGATGTAATCTGCTCCAGGTCCGCACCCCTCTCCATGCACTTCTGGCCTGTACTTCGCCTCTTACAGGTCCACAAAGTGTGCGTCATCATCTCCCTCAGAGGCTACATCGCCCCAGTAGCGCCTCCTTCCCTTCCCAACCCTCTCTACTGGCACCATACCAGCAGGAATCCCAAACAAGACACACCTAACATCACTTGGCATAGCCCACTGGGGATTCAGGGTTATCCGCCAAGCAGCCTTCACCCTATACTCAGATATGAATGCGGTATTGGTAGGCAGAATCCACTGGCTAGACAAGACAAATTTACCAGTGCGCAGCATACGACAAACAATGTACACCAGACTGGCTGTCACCTGCTTCCTACCGTGGTAACTAACAAAGCGTGCAGCTCTATGAAGGACGTTCTTATTGTCCAACACAACAAGATTTTTAAAATCCCCAGCACCATACCTAAGATACAAGTCCTTTCCAATCTGCCGCTCCGAAATCCTTTAGACAGTACCCTAGGATTCCCTCGAAGTAATGCAGCTTCGTGTTCTTCAGGGCCTTGCATATCAACATCACACCCACAGGCTTCCGAACACCCCAATTAAAAAACCTTTTTATTGCAGTGTTCATCTGCGTCGGTGTTTTAATACATGTTTTAAATACACCTGGCAATGGAGATGGTCCAGTTCTGAACCTCTCTCCAATGCCACAGCACCAGCAATTGTCTCCGTCTTGCAAAATGTAATAAGACGATCAAAGAAGGACTCAGGGATATCCATTCCTGCATATCCTAAGGTGACACTGACATCAAGCAATCCACAACCCTCTTCTACAACATTCCCATCCTTCCTACATTTCACAGAGCCCTTCCCCTTCCCAGCAACATCCAGTAGCTCATCTATTGTGCCAGCAGACAAATTAAAACCTACCTTCCCCTTGCCCTTTCTAGCCTGACATTTAAGCATACCTGTTGATGATGGATTGGACTAACAGAGGCACCAAAATCCCAAAAGCAAGAGCAAATTCGCTCTCACACAACAACATCCAGATCCACAAGGGAACCCAAATCCAACAAGGTACAACAATTTCACAGAAGGCAATGGGATGAAGGAACCAAAATCTAGAAGGGATAACAGAAATTCGAAATTTCAGATTGAACACAAGCCAGCAGCTGATCTCCTTCCAAATCCGATGAGCCACAACATAGCAAATCAACACAAAGGAAATCTTCAAGGGAACTGGTACTCACCTCGACGCACCACCGGGGTTTATTCTGGCCCCATGCCGACCTCCTCTCCATCTCGGCAACGTGGATGCAGCCCTCCGACATCTGTTCGATCCAAAACTTAAATACCCAAAAAAAAAAGCAAGCTTCTCCTTTCGACCATTGCCGAAAGTCAAATTCGGTTGTCCACCATCAGCTTTATACCTTTTGCCATACGAATACCCCATAATACCTTAGGAAACCATATGTAACCCCGTATGCCTTTCACATTTTAGAACCTTATCGCATTTGCAAATGGACCATGCTTTTTGAGACATTGGTTTATTTCTAATATGGCTTTAATTCAATTTTCAATATTTGTGACAATTTTGCCCTTTGTCTCAAATTCATTTTTTTAGCCTATGCACATGATCTCAAGTCCTATTTAAACTTGTAGGATTTGAAATCACACAAAAAAATCCCTTACAACACAAGAGCGCAACGAATGTATGATATGCGATTAATGTGATAGTTTTGTTTACTAATTCGAAAGTAATCACAATAATCACAATTATCAAATGCATCATATTTTCAAGCTCATTCTAGATTAGCCCAGACGTGGTTTTGTTTTAAGAAGAAGAAGAAGAAGAGGAGGAGGAGGAGGAGGAGGAGATGATGTTTTTATCGTCCATGAAGACCAATTGGCCTATGGGACCCAAACAAAGAAAAGGCAACAACCGTGTTACTGTCAGGATTAAAAAACCCCCGGTCCGAAGGGTTTTCGAGGGAAAAACAATTGTTCATTCCAACACTCCCAAACATTTTGCTTTGTGATGGATTTGTCGGTTGGAATATCTTTACCATATTTCTATTTCTTTACAAAAATTTATGGACTTTTAAATGAAGCATGCAAATTGTTTGAGCAAATGCCTCAGTTGGATATTTATCTCATAGAATCCGATGCCTGCATCTCACATTCAACTAGCTAAGATAAATGATGTCCTTCGTTCTCTTGAAACAATCCCAAGGCAGACATTGTTCCATGGATTGCCTTCTTGCAACTTAGCTTATGCACAAAATGATCTTTTAAACAATGGCAGACCATTCTCTAATCCTTTGGAATGTCATTATGATAGCCTCAGCCCGTATTAGGAGCAATTTCCAAATGTAGTATCTTGGATGGGTGCAGGTGAAGCTTCTGGACAACATGGTTCAGGTAGAGGAAGCTTTACATCATTTTGATAAGATGCATGTGGGATCCAACAACTCATAATACTATCCATCCATAGATGTGCCCTGAATAACACCATCCTGGACTACACTAGTGAATAATTGCAAGAGGACCTCAACCACAATTGTGAACAGAAGTAGAGCTAAGGGACATCCTCAACAAACACCTCTTGCAACAGAGGATATAACAGAAGGTTCTCCTTTGAACAACACAGTGGATTAGACAGAGACATGGAGCTCTATTACATTCGTCTTGAATAATTCACTAAAGCCTAGGGCCAAAAGACATTTTTTCAAAAATTGCCAGTCCACACTGTCAGATGCTTTAGCAATGTCGTGCTTAAGATAGACAATGTGCTGACCTTATCAATCTGGCCAAATATATATACCATCATAAGCTGCAAGACATTGTCAAGAATGCATCTTTTAGGCATAAATCCCAATTGCGTCAAGGAAATTGACTTGGCTAAAATATCACGAACTTTCTTTGCAAGGGCCTTAGCAAAAATCTTGTATACCATAGACGAGCGTGATAGGACACCAATCAGATATGGGTTTTGGCTCTCTACATTTGCGAATAAGTGATATGCACCCAGTCTTTAAAAGTTCTAAACTTCCAAACCTCTGAAACTCACATAAGACGTTGTATAGATATGCTCCTAACCAAGCCCAATATTCCTGAAAAAAACTCTACTAAAAGATCATCTGGACACTTATCTTTGTTTAAAAAAAAAAGTGGCTGAGCGAAGGTCATCAATGGTGATAGGTGAGTCCATGAGTGCACGTTGCTCTATTGACACAATGGGGTGCACCTTGGATAAGACCACAGACTGTGTCTCCTCCTTAAAAGGAAAGTGATGACTCACAAAGAAGGAAGAAACGTCCTCATGAAGGTATTGCTTCAAGTGCGCTGGCTCCAAAAGTTTTGTGCCATCAAACAAAAGGAGTGAACTAATAGAGGTTGCCATGCACTGCTTTTTAGCAGCTCTAAAGACGAAATGAGACCTATGTGCTAGCATCTATTTTGCATTGTCCGAGTATGACCCTATTGTTTTGCAAGAGATTTAACTACTGCCATAGCTGCAACAATACCAACCATACCATCTAAGCGGGAGTATTCATGGGTCCAAGCATCCAGACACCTTGCCACAAAAGTCTGCATCCTTCAAATAGTTAGTATTGAGCTTGAAGTAAGTTTTGGTAGCCCTGGTAAAGTTAGAATGCCTTGTAGAAAAACAGTGTGTATGATCTAACATGACACTATTAAGCAAATTAGTTCTCTGCAAATGCATAAGGCTAACAGCAGCAACTACATTATAGTAACCTCGATCATGATAACTTGACTCTCGGCCCTAACATTATTTTCTTCATCCTACACTAGTTTTTGGATCAAGATTGTAGCAAAACGCCTAGAATACAAAATGCTCACCATGATCATCTAATGGTTACATGGGTAGCTTCATGTCTCTAGAGATAAAATAGAAATAGAAATGTTCAATTTAAGTCATTTGAGAGACAATCAGGTGAAGATGTGTGAAAATATACAACAAAACTTTTTTCTTTTAAAGATCATGATGTGTTATCGATTAGAAGAGCATTAAGTTCTACACCTTCCTCACATATCCAACAAATTCTTATATAATCTATAATATACCTCTCTATTGACTCAGGACTCTCAAACAGTAAAAGGTATCGTAGTGATTAATAATGTAAGATTAAGTGGGCGCCATTTCTAACTCGTTTGGCATTGATAAATGTGTATGCTTATAATAGATCTCGCCAGCTGTGATGCCTTGTAGGAAACTGTGAGGAGTAAAATTCTCCAGCTTGGGCAGAATGTTGCATGGTTGTTGGTAGGAGACTTTATATGTTTGAGTTGGAAAGGATAGAAGTGGTCAAGGATCTGAAGTAGTGCAAGGATTCGAGCGAGAACAATGGTCACCCCTTGTACACGATTGTTAGCTTGTAGAGATGATGGTGATCAGTTCTTCACATAGTGTAATCATTGAACAGGAGTTGGCAGAGCTTATGTAAGCATGATAGAGGTTACTTTAATATAGCTACTTTGCTAGTAGCTTTTCGTCATTCAAATCTTCTGGATAGCTCCATGTCTGATCATAATCTGCAACTCCTATCCAATGATGTGGCTAATTGTCATAGATCTACCCGAACTTACTTTAAACTTAATGCCAAGTACTTGGACGACGATGAGTTCAAAGTTGGTTGTAATTGAGTTTGGCCTTGGGCCTTCTCACCCACCCTGTAGGGCATGTCAGGGATTGTTACAACATTATTAGCAGCAAAGTCATTTGCAAAAGAATGGGGGAGAGTCAGAGCTGCTGAATCTATAGAGCTATTAATTTCATTGTACCAGAAATTATAACTACTCCGGGCTCGTGGCCCTACCAGTGGAGTTAGAGAAAAGGAGTTACTACCTCAGATCAAGACTATGGAAACTGTGAAAGTTATTGAAGCCAAGGTGAAGACAGGGTTGCAATGGTTCAAGGATGGAGATAGATATAACCTTCTTCTTGTTGCTGCAAGAAGAAGGAAACTCACTACTTCTATATATTCTTTGGTGTTGCCGGATGGTTCTCTTATATATGATCCTGTGCATTTTAAGCAGTATCTTCACCAGCACTTTCCTTCATTCTTTGCGCGACACCCATTGCCCTTTCAAAAGGACATGCAATCGGCCGTGTTGACTAAGGTGCATCGCATTATTTCAGAAGACTAGAGGTTGCATTTTGAGTCCAATATTGTGAAAGAGGATTTCAAAGTAGCGGTGGTTCTTTCAAAAAAGGACAAATGCCCTAGTCTTAATGGCTTCCCTATTGAATTCTTTCAAAAGTGTTGGGACTGGTCGGAGGATGATGTATATGATGCCTTCTATGAGTTTCAAAGATTTAATGCCTTGATAAGACTTGAACACGGGTTGTATCTCCCTCATTTCAAAGAACAAGCAACCCAAGACTATTCCCCTGTGTATAAGATTGTTGCACAGACATTGGCACAAAAATGTTCGAGATATTTTGGTTGACTCTATCTCGTCAGCACAATCTGGCTTTCTCCCTCGTCATTGTATTCTAAAAAACGTGGCTACTGTGTATGAGGGAATATATTGTGTATCTTAAGCTTGACTTTGCTAAAGCTTATGATAGTGTTGATTATGATTTCTTGGAGAAGTGTCTTCTTGCTCTTGGATTTGGAGAGTCATTTACAAGAAATGTCATGAAGCTTCATACGTCAGCAAGGTCTGCTATACTTTTTCAGGTCAAGCCATCCAATATTTTTGTGATAGATAGAGGAATTCGGCAAGGTTGTCCCTTAACACCTTTGCTCGCTATATCATATTTTGCTCGCTATTTACCTTGATGCATGGCCCAAACATCGGAAACGAGCTTTTCACCTTGTTTGTGGTTGGCTTTTGTGGTCGATATGGAAGAGAAGGAGATTATATATCTTTAATGGCATAGACAATGTAGACGATTTTCCTTCAGTGGATGCAGAAGAGAATTGTTGTGGGTTATCATTGCTCTTCTCTTGCTCAACAGAAGAAAGTGTGATTTTGGGAAACTTACCTTCATATTCATTAGTTTGTCCATAGAGTCCTGTCTCTGCATTTTATTTTGTTACATTTCTTTGATTGATGAATAAAGTTTGACGTCCTTCAAAAAAAAAAAAAAAACTTTGCTCTTCACAATTGTGGCAAAAGTGTTATCCTATTTTTTTTTTGTGGATACCCAAGATGGCATCATTCAAGGTTTGCCAATGGACAATGGCTCTCAAGAGGTATGTAATTAATATGCTGACGACCTAATTGCCAAGGCAAAAAAGCTTTATAATGCTAAGCTAATATTAGACATTTTCTCCGGCCGATACACTTGCCGGCTGGAGAACTAGGGGGGCGGCAGCAGTGTGGTCGATTATGTGCTCATGGAGGAGCGGCACTTACACCTCCTCACGCAGTTCGACGTCGACACTGCATCCAGAGATGGGGAAGTGGACTCCGACCACCATCCCCTCCTCCTCAGCGTGGCCTTGCAGATACCCCGCATGACCGTGCGCTCGATGCCACCGCTACCGCAGCTGCGCCCCGATTATGACCGAGTAGATAGCTACACTCGGTCAATCGAATAGGGCCTGACGAAGATACTGCAGCTTCCCACATTACACCAGCAGGCCGCCCGCTTGACCCAGGTGCTCACGGAGGCCGAGGACACATGCTTCGAGAGAGGACACCCGCACAGGCAAGCCAGGATCTCCACTTTCCCCCGGAATCGATGGTTTGATGACGAGTCTTGCGAGATGAAGCGCCAGCTCCACCACGTCACTAATTCCACCGAGCGCCCCCAGGCTGTCTCTCAATACCACAGATTCCTCAAGAACAAGAAGGCCTTGTATCTGGCAGAGCGTCAGCACCAAATGTTCTGCCTCCTAGAGTGCCATCCCATGAGCTTTTGGAGAGAGGTGATCAGGAAAACACGGCAGCCTGAGGGAGACATCACTGCAGAGCAGTGGATCTAGTACCTGCAATAGCTGTATGATCCCCTGGGCAGACATGCACCAATACCCTCACAGACGGGATTGCCCTTAACCATCATGGTGGACGACATGATAATGGACCTCCAGCACCTCGCCAATGGAAAGGCAACAGATTTGGGTGGCGTGCAAGCGGAGCTCCTCAAATGGGCCGGCCCGGCCATGGTGCCGGTGCTAACAGCAATGTTCAATAGCGCATTACAGGAAGGACTCCCGACACAGTGGACTTGTAGCAGTGTTGTGCCCATATACAAGGCCGGCGACCCAAACTGTCTGGCTAACTACCGCACTATAATGGTCAGCCTGCTCTTTGCGAAACTTCTAGCTACTATTATTAAGTAGCGCAAAACCATATGGGCGGAGACCTCGGCAGTTCGGGCTCTTAGCCAGCCAAGCTTAACCTGGGCATTCCACCATTGATCATTTATTTGCCTTGCAAGCCATCATTGAGGGTAGCAGGAACAGCTGACAGGATCCCTACTGGTGCTTTGTTGACTTCGCGAAGACCTTTGACACGGTGCCCTGCGACAAGTTGTGGAGCTGACTGCAAGAGCTCGGCACACCCCTAGACTTGCAGAATGCGATCTACAGGCTGTATGAGGGGTGCTCCAGACGCCTGACAACCCGGAACAGCCGGTGAACAACAGTATTGGACTACGCCAAGGTTGCCCCCTCTCGCCTACACTGTTTGGCCTCTACATTGACCAGTTGGAGCAGTGGATGATCCAGCACGGCGGGATGGGCACCCCATTGGTGCATCACATTGGCAGGCCGCTGATCTATGCCAACGACATTGACTTCCTAGCACACACTACGGAGGACATGCAACGGCATTTGGATGCACTAGCCACCTTCTGCCAGCACACCAGCATGCGAGTCAACCTCGCAAAGACTAAGGTCCTACTGATCTCGTCTTCTCGACACCCGTAGATGCCCTCCTTCACATACCAGGGGGAAACTGTAGAGGTCACTTCCATCTATAAATATTTGGGAATTGAGTTCTCCACTACCATGTACTGGGATAGCTGCATCCGACTGCGGGTGACAGCAGGTTGAAAGGCCTTGCACGCCATGTATAATAGCAGTTACCAGGCAGAGCTGTATGCCTGGGACCATCAGTCACGCCTCTTCAGAGCTCTAGTTGAGCCGGTCCTCTTGTGCGGCGTGGAAGTTTGGGGCCTGGTCATTTCTGCCACCACCTGGGGTGACCTTGAACGAGTGCAGAAGACTTTCTTGGCACGCACTCAGGGTGAAGCACACAATATCGTATCAGATAATGCTCCAGAAAACAGGTTTCCTCCCACTCCAGAGAGCAGCCATGTGCCGCCACCTTCTGTATTTCCAAAAGGTAGCTCGCATCGATGAAGATCGACTACCAAGGGTGGCCTTGCTAGTCGCGATGGGCCCGCAACGCCTTAAAGTCTGCTGGAAAAACAAACATGCACAGTGGCTATCCCAGTGGCATGTCCAGACACACAGGTGCATAAGAGTCCGCACGAAAAAGGAACACGAGGAGCTGAAGACCTACCTAGACGCCTGCTTCCTTGGCAAGCTCTGGAACGCCGAGGCCCTGGCACAAGTCAAGCTCGCGCGCTATAGACAGTAGGTGAATCCCACACTCATGCGGGAACCCCAGCAGTGCCTGCGCGCCCCCCTTTCTATGAAAAAGCATAGGCTGATAGCCCCATCCGAATGTGGAGGCATCACCTCCGTATTGAAACAGAGCGATAAGCACGTGAGGACATGACTTGCCAGTGTTGCCGCCAGGGGGTCATTGAGGACGAACACCATGCTCTGCAAACATACCCTCTTATGAACATATTAGGGCACGATACCCGCAGTTGATGGTACCAAACTAGGCACTCCATCTCTTGCTGAACACTAAGGCAGTAGGAACTCTTGGATCATATCTTCAAGAGGTCATGGACGAAAGGCATCGGCTTTGTCCCTCCAGCTTATGATGGCATCGACTTTGTCCCCCTAGCTTGTGATGACATTCCCGTGTCTGGTATATCAGCAAGCTCATTGCTGCCACGGTTTTTTTTACCCCCAGGGAGGTTTTTTCACCCGGACCGTAATGCGCTTGCTGTTTCTCATTGTACAGGTCCTATAGGCCAATTGGACTCCATGGACGATAAAAATATTATTCTATTCTATTCTATTCTATTCTATTCTATTCTATTCTATTCCTTAGGATCTGGAGTTCTCGTGGGCTGATAAAAATGTACTTCCTTGTGGACGTTGGACAGTCCCATCCCTCCCTGTATTTTGGACTATCCATGGAAGTTTCTTTTGCATGGCAATACCATGAAGTTATTTGGTATCCCTGTAGGGAGTTCACGCCTTTGCTTCAGATGTTTGGGTTGAGTTTGTTAGAGGGTTGCAGAAGCACTTAATTTGGTGAAATACAACTAAACTATCCATGCCCAGCAAAATCGCTTTGGCTAAATGTGTTCTCAGTAATACTCATGTTTACCCGACATCTGCTCTATTAGCTCTTCAGTGTAAGATGGAGGAGATTGTGCGTATTGTTAGGAATTCCATTTGGGGTGGAAATGAGGAAGGATCCGTGGTCAAGGTAGCTTGGACGAAGTGCATTAAGCCTGAGGCAGATGGTGGTCTTGGAATGTCCAATTTTCACCTCCAAAGTAAGCTAATGTTATCAAAGTTTATTTGGAGAATTCTCAATGGTAAGGATGACTCTCCTGGCTTGAGGTTGTTGATGCAATCGATTCATCATCGTCTTCCATTTCAGAAAGCTATTATTAAGCCCCTCCTTCCTTGGGCTTTGCTTTATCATATGCTTCCGTATCCTAATGCTTTGCCCTTTCTAAAGGGGTTGCTTGCTGCTGGAGACACTGTCAGGTCTCTTTTTTATATCAATCCCGAGGCATGTTTTCAGTGGTCTACTCCGTGCTGGTAGATTCCTTTGCAAGTCACTCCAGAGAATGTGCCTCTAAGTGTAATTATTCACCCAAAGACACAACAATGATGGATAGCAACTGGTATAAGCACTAATGCAACTTGGTATGAGTCTGGTCATCTTCTGTTGTGGGATGGATTTAGAACAAAATTCTTGTTGTAGAGATAAGATAGAATAATTTGGTTTCGTATTACTGCATTGTTGCCACAGGATTTCGGCCCACAAATTGAAGTAGTTGTATGGGGTTGCCATAAGGGTGTCAAGTCAGGGCCGTCAAATAGATGGCATCTTTAGGTCCCTCAGCCAAAATGGAAAAGTGTTTGGACATGGGTATGGGATAAGTTGCTTCGTTGATACTTGGATTCCGGAACTCTGTTCTTTATGTAAGCAAAGGTTGAGAGCATTGAGTATTGTTTTTGTATGAGTGGCTTGGACATGCTGGTCTTGGAATTGGCCTGAACAGCAAATGGAGAGTTGTCAAAGTTCCCGTGCTAATGGCAATCAACAAAAACTTGATAAAAAAATTGTGGGAACGAGCTTTTCATCTTGCATGTGGCTGCCTTTTATGGTCGATCTGGAAGAGAAGGATATTTCGATGATATTCTTTTTCAATGGATGCAGAGTAAAATTGCTAAGGTTTATAATTGTTCTTCTTTTGATTAGGTATTGATTTGGCATATTTACCTTCAGATTCATTTTTATGCATAGACAGGTGGTTGTGCTCAGTTGGATCAGTTTGTTCACTGGGGTTATAGTCATGTCTTTGTATTTTATTGTGTTATAGTTTTTTGATTGGTGAATAAAGCTTGTCGTCCTAGAAAAAAAAAACAAAAAAAAAACCTTTGAGATTTTAAACAAAATAAATGTCATCTCCATTTCCCAACATTGAGTCCATCAGCACCGAAAGTCCCTCGAGTTTAGGTAGTATTGGATGGAAGCCCCTCTGGTCCCAGGAACAAAATCCGTGGGGATTTCTATTCCAACACGGGATTTCTATTCCAATGCTTTTTCTTCCATCAATCTATGATAGATGCAAATTGGCAGAAATGCTTCTTTTCATGGATTGCTTTTTCTTCCATCAAAATCATCCATCCATCTTTCAAAGGAAAGTGTCTACATACCATACTATGCGTATAGAAAGGGGGCAAAATAATGGTGTTCGAATATTTTTGAACTACGGTGATACCGGGCTCCTATATCCACCACCAAGTTCCTTCGAGCTCCGTTGTGGCCCATTATGTTGCTTGTTTCTGCAGCTCATTTTCCAACTCCCTTTGCAAAGCACATAGCAAAATCTGAGCGCCGGACTTGCTTACTCCAACCTGATCAATGCCTGGTTTCCTGCCCCCGATTAATGCCCTGGAATGGATCAGTTTCCCACCTTCACCATTTTTCTCTTTCACATTTTATAGGGCCTTGGAGGATTCAATCCCATTTGCCAATTTCATTGCCTTCCTCAGTGCAAGACATGCATTTAGAGGAAATCTTCAAGCGGTGGAATCATTTGGGTCGGTTTATTATAAGCATAATCAGCTTTTTGCTGGCGGGTTGTATTTCCATATCGGCGGCTCGTGCCTCTGAATACCAGTTGCAAAATGCTAGATGGATTGCTCTGTCAAATACGACTTTTCGCTGGTTTGGTATGCCCCGAATTTTCTTTTGGTCATTGTGTTCTGTTTCGGGGCACATGCATGGACAATATAGGAAATAGAGAGAATCTGAAATATTTAGTTCTTTAAGCTGAATCGGTATTTGTATCCCTGCTCCAGGATCAGATGCTAGTTTTTCAAATAGGAAGCCAGAAATTTCTGAGACGGACAAAAAGGATGTGGCTATGTCTTATTTGCACGTCAAGGGCATAAGTAAATATTTCATAAATGCTGCTGTGGCTTCTGATTCCTCGAATGCAAAGGTACTGGAAAAGTTTTGAAAAGGTTAATAGTAGGATATGCCGGATATTGAAATTTATCGATGATGATGCAACCTTCGTAGGTCATGACACTTGGGGTTTGTAATGTAGCACCAAATTCCTTTTTCACCTTATTTTTTCCAAGCCCTTTCTTGGAAAATCTGTAAAACAGCCAAGTGGGTAACCAACATGTCTATAAGTGTATGGCTGACCAATTTTCTTCATTATGATTCAAGTTTCTAATTTCCTAAGCATGTGATGTTAATCAAGTTTGGTTACCACTTGCGTTTATGCAGGAAAACACGCAGCCAGTTACAACAGCGTCAGATAAAAGCATTTCTGATATGCCAAAGGATTTGAAATTTGAAGCCTGGATGGAGGAAATAAGGAAAGAAGCGGCCAATAAAGGCCTCAGGGGAACGACAGTGCAAGTGGCTCTCAAAGATATCAAATTATCAGAGACGATCATAAATTTGGATAGGAATCAGCCTGAGTACAAGCTTACAGCAAAAGAATATTTAGCCAGGTTTTCTTTCTCTTTTTTTAGTCATTATACCTTAAAAAGAATGGTGTAATTTTAAAAATAGTACGATCTAGTATGGCGTTCCATACATACAACTCCATTTTCTTTGAATTCTTTTCTGCTGCTTGGGTCAGATCCAACGCTGATAAGAGGGGGCATCCACATTTCTTTTGATAGTTATTCCCCCAAATGTTTACACCTGTTCAATAAGCATATAGTGATACCTTAGCCAGTTCGCATGAGATGAAGAGCTAAGATCTACCTTATATCAAAAGGATAATGAGGTCTGATTGCGTACATGATATTAATGCAGTGTAGGATGGGATATAAAGACTGATCATTCAAAACATAACCTGCACTCTCTTGAAAAACGTCAAAACTAACTATGAATTACTGTATTGCCAAATCAATGATGAAAAGGTGACAGACTCTGATGCATTGAACTTAAGAGCCTAAATTCGACAAATATCAAAATCCTAAGTCAGTCTGTTAGATGATATTGGTGGGGGTTTAAATTTTTCATATTTGATCTTATACTTTTTATGGCAGAATGGTCAGTGAACATAGAATATCAAAAGGGACTGTTGAATTCTTAGATAAACGAAAACTTCTTGAGGACGTCTCTTTGGAATATGGAATTCCAGCGAATATCATAGCAGCAATCTGGGGTATTGAAACCAGGTATTTCTGTCCTTATAATGCTTAGAGTTTGGACTTTTATTCTATGAACATGCTAAAATATAATATTACTTTATATCTTATCAACTTGTTATTTACATAAGTTCTGCTTGTTTTTGATGCCTTGTCAAGCATGAACATTTCAACAAGTATATATTAAGATACTATTTTGAAGTATTTTTTGTTTCCATTGGTACTATGTCGCTTGATGCCGTTATCTGTCTGTTGACTGCAGCTATGGGGGTTTTACCGGATCCTCTGATGTTATTCAAGCCCTTGTCACCCTTGCATATTCATCTATCCAGGTAATATTGTCTTTGTCTTGTTTTTACATAAATCTGTTGTGAGATGAGAGCTAATAAACTTCAGTGTCTTCTATCTGGTATTAGAATCTGAAGTTTGTAGGGGTGTCTTGAGCAAAGCTTAGCATTGCACACAAAATATGAATTGACAGCAATATCATCCTTTCTGATGGAAAGTTATTGCACACGAAGCATCTAGCATAAATACATGCATATTTATATGTGTATGGTTTGAATATGGTCTTAATACATTTAATATAAATAAGCCACTTGGCTTTCTAGCCAGGGCGTGCCAGATATTTCAAGGAGGAGCTGTTTCATGCCCTCTTCATTCTAGATCAGCAAGAAGCTCCTCCAAGTTTGCAAAGACTTAAAGGTTCTTGGGCTGGGGCAATGGGACAGTGCCAGTTCATGCCTTCAAGCTATCGAACATATGCAGTGGATTATGACAAAGACGGCTGGAAAGGTACAGATTAAGTACTTATAGGCTATAGATTATCGGTCCTTCATGTAAGGAGGTTAACTGGTCCCTTGCAGATATATGGAATTCTCATGGCGACACATTTGCCTCTGTTGCTAATTATCTGCTGAAGCATGGTTGGGAAGTGAATGGGCCCCTAGCGCAGAAGGTGGTGCTCCTTTGAGTGTAGCATGTGTCTAATGGTCTGTGCTGATTTAATTAGTCTTGTAGGTGTCTGTACCATCCTCCATGCATACTTCTTTGCTTGGAATGTCTGTGAAGAAGACTGTGCAGGATTGGCTTGAGAATCATCAACTAGTGCCAGAAAGTGGAACATGTCTTCCTCCCAATGTAGAGGCGAGCCTGGTATGTTAGACTTGCAGGTAAATTTGTTGAAGCTGCATAGAAACTTACCATGATGGCATTATGACATGCAGGTAGCACCTGATGGGCCAAATGGGCCAGCCTATCTTGTTTGTCATAATTTTCGTGTTCTGCTGCGTTATAATACATCCGTATTATATGGCTTGGCAGTATCCGAGTTGGCTAATGAACTTCATAATAGGACAAGTTGTGAGTTAACAACTGACTAAACAAAAGATCACAATCATGGATCATGGAATCTGCGATGATTTTCTGCAAACAAGGAGCAAAGAGAGCCAGGACTAAAGCCTCCACCATATTGATTCTTTCCTTCGAGTTAAGTAATGACTGAAGCTTTAACTGAGGGAGCTAAAAGAGGACTTGATTTGCTTTCTTTTTGTCAAGAGAAAGCAGTCCTATTACGGGCTATTTGCCTAATAAAAAGTTCAAGCATGTACTTCAATCATATCAGACTGTCCAGTGTGCTCTACTCTGCCATTTCGTTTTTTATAACAGATGATCTGCACAAGAATTTCCTGTATATAGGTATGTCCGTTTAGTGGACTGCACAAGAATTTCTTCTGCTGTGGAATCCTGCTGACGTGCGTCAGCGGAGGCAGGTTGACACAGCAGGGAAATCCATTAATGGACTTCCCTATAACGTGGACGGCAGTTAGATGTCCATTCTGCACCACGTGTCAACATCACGCAATAAACAGTGTTTTTCCAGAAAAAGAAAGTGTGCCCAAACCAGGATTCCAAATTTTACGAAAATTTGAAACCATCCTGAGATAAATAGGATATCTCAAATTTCAGTAGGATAACATAATATAATTTCACTAAAACAAAAAATTCCCGTGATTGTCATCTGCCTTAATGAATTTTGAAAAGAAAAAAAAATGGAACCTGACCTGTTTTTGTTCCGAGCTCTGGATTGGCGCCCGTCTATTCAACCATAAGTGGAATCATAAGTGGAATGGAACTTTTCTCTTCTCGAAAAAGTAGGGGACAGGAAATTACGGCAGATTACAGGCCATTTTTAAAACTTGTAATAGGCTTGTGCCTACGTGGCATGTGCCTGTGCCTATGTGGCTAAGGGCAAGACCATAATTTCCTCTCCCCCTATTTTTTTCGTAGGTTAATGTTAAGGGGCAGGCTATTTCGCGGGGTGCGGACCTGGC
>JAANSK020119016.1:0-14532 GCA_011763485.2 Isoetes engelmannii
CTATGGTTTCGACCATAGTCATTTATAAATCGATATTAAATCCCCCTGGAACCCCCTGTTGTTTTGCTACATATTCTGTCTCCTTGGATAATGATTTTTTTTTTCGATCTTCTGCAGTTATCCCAAAGCGATCTCGTATCATAAAATGCAGGTTGGACACTTCAATAGGACATGTTCTTCGTCTTCCAAATCTCCAATTCCCCATACCTCGCAATCCCGCATATTTCTCAGAATAGTCTGCCTCCATCTTTCTACTTCAAAACCCAAGGCGGCTTGAGCTAAAACGTATTTTGCTTATTACGTGTCTTTTTCTAACTTATATATTTTCACAATGTGTACTGAAATCTTCAATTCGGGGTTCATGTTTTGCTTTTATAAGAGCATCTTAGTCATGGAATTCTGCTATAATTTCCTTTGTCAAATACCCATTTTCTATATTTTTATCAAACAATATTGCATCTTCCCATCCAATTATCCTACTTCTTTAACCAAGCTATCACATCTGCGAACCATCCTTTTTCTATACTTGCTTGCAAATATGGAATCCTAATGTCGCCCATTTGTCTGATTTTCTTTAGGTACCTGGTACATGTGACAATTGTTTCTCCTTCAAGAGGCATTAATCCACATTTTATCAGCATCATCTCGTATGGGGTCTGTACTTTTACACCCAATTCAAGACGCATAAATTTCTTTAGAACATGTTCAACATCTTTCCACAAGCATTTTGGTAGTGCCGGTCTCCAAATTTCGCATCCATATAAAGCTACATTTTGCACCAAAGAATGGAAAAGTCTAACCTTTAGTTTCCATGACCACAAAGAGATCTTTCAATACATACTTTGCATGGCATATAAGGCTTTCAACCCTCCTTCAATTCTCTTCATGACACAATTGTTTAATTTGTGGTTCTGCTTATGGTCAAATCCAAGTATTTGTATGCCTCACATGTTTCTACATTATTGTCCTCAGTCTTGCCTAAGAGCCAAAACTGGCATTACTTTAGTCTTTTCAAGATGAACTTCCATGCCTGTTGTGTCACATATTGCATATGGTCTCCTTACGTGCAAATAAGACAACATCATCATCACACATAAGCAACTAGATAACAAAACCATTTATTTCTATGCTCCCATCGTTATTGCGCCTGAGCCAGTCCTCTAAACTATCAATAAATAAACCCAATAGAGAAGGAGGGAGGGAGGGAGGGCTCCCACATCATGTCTTCTTTTTTTTTCTTTTTTTTTTTGTGGGAGAGAGGGTAAGAGGTGCGACAGGGAGATGAGAGCGTGGGAAAAACCCGCTCTCACCTTTGAGTGCTCGAGAGGCAACTTTTGGCCTAATTGAGAGTTGGGTCGTTTGTCATCGGGTTATGCTAATAATGTTAGCCCCCTGCCAGAATGTTTTTCACCTGCTAAATTGGCTTCCTACAACGTCCCACTTTCCCTGCATTCTGGGGTGTTCCTGAGTTTCTTGGCGTAAGTCCGATCGGATCAAGTCGAACAAGATCAAGGTAAACATTCTTGATTTGGAATTTATCATTCTTGATTCACATTTTTTGATTAATTCAGATTTTCATGTCATCATTGGGATGTTCATATCAGAAATTTGATTGTCTATTTCTTGACTGTAAGCAAAGAAGATGACCAGATCTGCCTCGTAATTCAAGCATTATCTTCTCAAAATGAGCCAAAGAGAACAAGAAGCAGTTCGGATTCTAAAAAGATCTCCACCTCTAACATCTCGGTAGTCATATGCTTTAAGATTTCCTCCCTCAAAGCCAAGATGCCAACTATACATGCCCCTACCTGCGTGCCTAGAAAGTCAAAGAAATAGGTCGAAGAATTGGCATGATACCATCCCTAATTCTGACGTTGTTATTAATGTTGCTAGTCATAATGGAGTTCCTGAGAACATAATGCCACGTGATAGCAGTAGAACCTATATTCCTTGAATGAGTACGTCCTTCCTCGCATCTTCACTTTATACTGCCTCTTTTTTTTCCAGTCCTCTGCGTTCTTTTGAGCTCCTTTTCATTTTATTCCTTTAGCTCCACATATTTTCTCTTATAATTTTCATCATTTCCTTCCTCTCAGCTTCTTCCTCATCCTCTCCCGTGGCACTCTTAATGGTTCTGCAGTTTTCCAGTCCCGCTCTTTTGCGCATAGCTCTATATTTTGATCAAATTTGGGTGTTTTGTGGCTCTTTGGAAAGCTCATAAACCCTCTTTCCAATGGTATCTGATTTTAGTGATGCTTTAATCGTTTGAGGGACCATCAGGTCCTGACAAATCCGGCCCTTTCTTGGTGGGGGTAGGGTCTTGGCTGTAATGCTTGGATTTGGCTGATTCCCATCCTCTTTCCAATAATCTACTAGTTTCATTGTGATTCAATTGTTTTGGAGGAGCAACAACTCTTGACATATTCTGCCCCTTCTTGGTGGGGTTTTGACTGCAATTGTTTTTCTCCATAACTCTTGCATTAGGTGGCTTCGAGCTCTTTGTAAAGCTCATCCCATCCTCTTTTCAATAAACTCTGATTTTCATGGCCATTCAACTGTTTTGGGGGAGCGCTAGCTCCTGACAGATCTGGTCCTATCTTGGTGGGTTAGGGTTTTGGCTACGATTTTCTTTATGCCATCGCTCCTGCATCTCTTCTAGTGGGAGAAAAGCTCATGACCGATTCAACATCTTCTTGGTGACACCTTGAGTAGATATCTAGCTTCTCTGATTTGATGATCTCGGGGACCGAGTTTTTTCCCAAATTGCTTATTGGATGTGTTGTGATGCCTCTCGACTTTCCTCCATTGAGTTCATGTGGAGAATTATTTTGGGTCACACGCAGTCCTCTGGGATGCACTTGATAGTCCAGGCTCTTGAGCATTCACAACCTTTTGGCAAGCCCTCTCGTCCCCCTTCCCTGTCTTGGGATTTGTTCTATCCTTTGGAGTCGTTTCCTCGTGTTTCCCCCTTTCTTCACGGGCTTCTCAAAGCATGGAGAGCTGTTAGTTCATTGGCCTCTCTGCATCCTTCGAACACCTTGCATTGCTCCTCTCCCTTCCTTTGGGTGCCCTTACCAGACGCGCCTCCTCTGGTCTCTACCATGCATCCTAAAACTCAGCGTAGATGGCAGTGTGTGGGTATCTGTCTGGTGCAGGGGTGGTATTCTAATGGACATCTCCGTTCTTGGCAAGAGTTAAGGACACTTTCAGACTGACTGAGCGAGATTATGGTATTTGAGAAGCTGTGGCAGATAACATCCCTTTGCGACCTAACCTCGAGAATGATCGTGCCTGGAGTTTTGTTGCGGAAATTTCATGGGGGAAGAATTTTGTTCGGACTTGTTGACTTCTCACCACGCAGCCCCCTCTGCCTCCTTCAGTGCACTGGCAATTAAGAATTCCGGAGGTCCAGCATGCAGCGGTCTGGTCCAGAGTGTGGGACAAGAATATCATTCCAAAACAGTGAGTTCTTCTCTGGCAAATTGTGCATAGGGCAGTGAGGACTAATTCCCGAGTTCACTCATTCAGACCATTTGTTAGTCCTGTTTGTCCAATTTGTAAACTTGCTCCCGAAACAATCGAGCACTTTTTTGTGCTCTGTGGCGACCTCAACCACATTTGGTCCATTGTATAAGCCTCTTTTCGGACTCACCTCACAAGTCAACAGGTTCTTCTGGGCATTCTCCCTGCTAGATGGCCCCGCTTCAAGAAATGGGCGTTCAATATTTGCAGGGCTCTAATCTGTTGGGCGGTTTGGAAAGGCAGGTGTCATGTTGTCTTCAGAGGCTTGCATACTCCTGTTGCTAGCCTCTACCAAGTTAAATCTCGCCCTTCTTTCAGTTCTTCAAAGGATATGTCTACCTCGCCCAACAAGTTACTCACCTTCTTCCAATAATCTATTTCATCATCAGTTTCTGGTTTCGAAGTTGCATCCGGATGTCAGGGATGAGGTTTGGGGTTACCTCCACCTACCCTGAATTCCCATTGTACTAGTTTTTCAGATAATATAAGTTGTCTCTCGTTCTTCAAAAAAAAAAAAAAAAAAAAAAAAAATCAATCTATACTATTGTTGTTGTAGTTTATTGTTAAGATCTCTCTTCTTTTGCTTGGAAGACCTGCATTCAAATCCAACCCATGTCTGTTTTTATTTCGTATGTTTTTATTTCGTCGGAGTTCGACTTCGTTTTCGTAATGTGCTTTGTTCCAAAATGTTCTATTTGTCCTTCCAACTCACGTACATTGTTATGTCATTATGTATGTGCCCCCTTAGTGGAACCGTTGCCTTCTCCCTCTTGTGGGATAGGTTATGTATCATCTATTGTCGTTTCTAGATGTTCCTATGGTCATATTCTGGTCTTTAATTTTGATCTATGGGATTCTTCAAAGTGATAGTTCTTACAAGTGATATTGTTTCGGACTCTCTTGATGATTTCAACTTATGTTTCTGGCCAGTGTGTGCTTGATTAACTCACATGCTTTTATCCTGATTACTAATTGAAAGGAGCGATTTATCCTGATTACAAATTGAGCCTCAGCTGGATAACGTTCTATGAGTAGATTTTACTTTGTGAAGCTGACCCTTGTATATCTCTTTGTAGCTGATGGATGCGAGAAGTGGATGTTTGTTCATAGACTTGGTCCTTTTTGCCACAGTGAATTTGCTATTCAGGGTTTTCTCACAAACTGGATTTAGCACAAGATCACGTAGGTCCTGGAGACTAGAGTTCAAGTCAGCATTGGCGTGATGTTTTGGATACCAGGATAGGAGGAACCACCAACAAAAATAGCAAATGCTAAAATGAAGAACAGCAATTGTAAATGGCGTTCCAAAGAAAGGAACTTCTATTACATTTCCTCTTGATATCATAATCAATTATTGCTACAGAGCCTCATCATTTACAATTAATATCCTTTAAATTGGCCCAAAGGAATAAACTACTGGTATAACTATCAGGCATGGTGCAATGATAAATATATGGTACTGTGTAAAATGAAGTCATTGTCAGGCACCATGAAAAATTGGGCAAACCTCCACAAAATTTTGACATTCTTCGAAGTGTCTTCTTGAGGTTGAAAGAGAAGACCATTAGGCAACACATCAGTCCCTGTGCCAACCAGCATTGTGCTTTAACCTCTAGATTCAGAAATGTATCCAAAAGAAAATCAGGTCACTTTTACCAATTTGGTAGGTTTTCACTTGCCTCATTCACCATCTTTACTAGTGTTACCTGGATGGACAGATTAAAACAGAAATTTAATATGACAGCAGCAACTATAATGAAAGTTTTATAGAAGTTCTCTATTGTGTTTCATTCTACCATCCTCCTTTCATGTTGAGTAGGCATCCTGTACTACTGACGGAGATTTCAGTTCTTACAGTGGCAATAACAAAATAACCAATAATAAACATACCACACTTTCAGGAACGCCAGGAGGTGGAAGAGCTAAATTTCTTGGAGGTGGTCTCTGCGTATAAGAACGTTTATCAAAGCGCCATTCTCCCACTTTTCCATATGTTAGTTCCCCCTGAAACGAATTAAGCAACTTGAGAACACCTCCCATCGGCAACGCCGAAATTGATTGCTTAACCAGACAGTTGGAGAGAGACAAGAAATGCATAACAAACTTCAAAAATGTGCAAACATGCACACAGATGCTAGAATAAAATAGCCAGTAAGAATGTGGCAGCATTTGTGTTTGTATCTTCACTTGAAATATCTATAGTTCAGAAAGTGCATGCAACATCTAACCAGTCTTAATGGCATGTGATGAAATAGATGTAGGACCGTAACAAAACCCAAGATGTTGAAGGCCATGTCAAACACATTGATTAAATACTTAATTTTTAATTTATACAGCGGATACCTTCATATTGTAGTCACATCCATATGTATAGTGGATTATGTAGCTATTTCCAACCTCATTGTCCCAGGGCGGCTGCATGGCAGAGTAAAGTGTATCAGACCTAAGCATATGCGTACAAGAAGAAACAGATTAGGAAGAAATTTGGTTGATTTACTTGAATCATGAAATCCTTCTGCAGAATGTGTTGAATGCCATGGAGAGCAGAGGCAACAGCATAACCATACCTAGAATAAAGATCACATGATGGCAATTTATGGTATATCACATTACATGACTCAAGTAGCAAACGACTCTTACATTTCAAGCACCCAACCAAATGCCTTGTCAGTAGCAGGATCATTTTTCATTTGCAGTGAAACATTCTGCCATGTTGGAGCAATTTTCAAGAGTTCTTTCTGCAAGAAGGCACATCAAACAAGTGTTTCAACTTTCTGCTAGATCTGATCAGTTCAGAAACTTAGAATTATAGAAAGCCCACAAGCACAAGAATCTCTGTACTATAGTCTATTGACCTCCATTCTTTCCATATGAACAAGCCTATTCCATATGAACGAACTGCTCTTCCATGTATGTGTGGCATACTGTGAACTTATTCTAGCCTATTGACCTCCAATTCCTCTTCATAAGCTTTATGTTTGCTAACGTCTACTCTTAACATAGACTCCTTCATTTCTAATCTTCAAAGCCAACAGCACAGGCTACAAACTTAGAACAAAACGTTAAAGTGAAGCGATACCTTCTTTATGATAACAGGTGAATTACCAATTGGGTCTATGTTTGTGATCGGCCCCTTTTCTTTGCTGAAGTATTTTCGAAGGACCTTCTCGTGCTGCTTTGGCGTAATGTAAAAGAAAGGAAACGCAGCAGGCATATCCTCGGTAGCCAGATTGGGGATGGGCTTCACTATAACATGATCAGGCTCTGCCATGAATACATACCTATAAGTAATCCAAACACGTCTTTAGAATATGAAGATCGTATGCCAAACTAAGCTGCAAATTATAAAACTAGAAGCTGCCTGAAATTGAAGAAAGAACGTAAAGAAGCCATGCACTGAAAAAAAGAAATAAAGAACTTACTCCTCTTCGATATTGGCATTCTGGATCCATTGTACAAAGGCCCAGGGACGATTTAAAACAATGTATCCCTGCATGTCAAAAAGCCGATCTTAGATCAGCTTAAGTAGTAACATAATGCCTTAATACAAGAACTACAACCCACCTTGTCCATACCAGGAGGCAGAGGATCTACGACAAAAGTAGGAATTTCTTCCATCAAGTCATCTGGTTGGCCTGAATGTAACACTCTAGTAAATCCTCCCATTTCAGAACCCGGTTGATCCTTGAACTTTTTGTACCAATAATACATTACTCTGCATTGCCATCTGGTGTATGTAGCTGACGTCGCTGTCACGGCAACATGGAAAGGCCTCCGTTTCTTTTCTGACTTAGCAAAATGCTGTGGCATTTTAATCACCGTATCAAATTCATACCCACGAGAATTAATTACACGCGTTTGCGAACTGACATTGCTACTCTTTGCCCAATAATTTGAAAGCGTAGTAACAGTATTGTATGTGATAACAAGAACAGAAACAAAAACCACCATCAAGAGCAAGAAGTTTGCACGGGCCATGATTCAAGCCCTAGGAAGAAAACCGAGCTGCACACATTTGATCCGCTGAAGAAATCGGACCAAGAAAGAAGAGGATGAAAATCCGATGCAGTGGATACATTTTAAGAAACTGGAAGAAGGGTTCTTAAGATTACTAAAATCTGGGTTCAATTCGCTGACCGGATTGAAGAAAAGAAAAGAGGGGACGAATGAAGGAGCTATGAAATCCTGGAATTCTGGTGTGTTGAGCTAAACGCTAGAAAAGCCAGAGCTATGGGGCAGGAAAAAGAATGAAGAAGGAAGTCCGGCGATGGCAGACGGATTGACAGATCGGGGCAGAGAGGAAGGGAAATGACGGGAAATGGGCGGAGCGGCGCATTGGATGTAGCGAGCGCCACTAGCGGCGCCGCTAGGGTAGCGTTGGGCCGAAGGTTTGATTTCTTTTAACAAAAAAAAATTGGCGTTACATGTTGATACCCTTGTTCTAGTTGACTAAGACCCTTTCTTCCGTCTTCCTCTGCCTCTTCCTCTGCTCTTCCTCTGCCTCTGCCTCTGCTCTGGCAACTAAAAATTTTCAACGGCCCCGATTCATCCGCTCTCGTTCGCTTCTAAACCTCGGCCGTTCACTTCTTCTCCTTCTTCTTCTTCTTATACCAGTATCTTCTTCTTCTTCTTCTTCATGTTCTTCTTCTTCTTCTTATTTTGTCCCTACACTGCCTTCTGCCTGTCATCCACTCCTTCCTCATGTTCCAGTATGTTCTCATGCTTTCTGTTTCTCCATCCCCACTATCTTTGCCTCGGCATCGATAAATTCATTATCTATACCCTCTCATTCAGGTTCAATCTGGTTATTTAAAAGCCATGCAATATCTTGGCTGGTACTATATCTTCTTTACATTGTCAATGTTGTTTTCATATAATCTTTTTTTTTAAGTCATTGCTCCTTTGTGTAATCCCTATACTTGCATGATAAATTCATTATCTATACGCTGTCATTCAGGTTCAATTTGCTTATTTAAAAGCCTATGCTGTTATAGGCAATATCTTGGCTGGTACTATCTCTTCTTTACATTGTCAATGTTGTTTTCATATAACCTTTGATTTTTAAGTCATTGCTCCTTTCTGTGATCCCTATACTTGCATATCATAACTTTGTATATGTCCTTTAAGTCCACTGCCATAAAGGGGTTCAACACAAATTTGTCATGAAGATGTTGTTTTCTAACCCATCACATACAAATCAATTAAGTCCTACAACTGCATGTGCCATACGTTAAGGTAATCAAGCTTACCTACTTCAATCACATTAGATACATACAAAACAACACGTGTCAAAATGAAGTTGATAGTTATGAGAAAACAAGTGAAAACTACTTTAGTCCTCTAGATACATACAAAAAAATTCACGAGTCAAATTGGATGTGTTGTTTATGAGAAAACAAATGCAGGACTTTGTCCAATTAGATGTGCTGGTTGTGAGAAAACAAATGCATGATTGTCAACCTTCTAGCAATATGTATATTATTTTAAGTTAACCCAATGTACAAGTCAAACGGAATTAATGTATATGTGCGGTTTCCAATAGTTTGGAAACCATATGCCCTTAGAACTTGCTAACCAGGGTTTTTTTTTTTGCATGTGACTATGCAGTATTTTTGTATTTCTTTTTAGGTTAAGTTTGTACAGTTGGTATTTTGGTTTGAATGGGCAGAGGCATTTTTTATGGTATGTGATGGGAGATTTTGGGCGGTGGTGTTAGGCGAAGTTGGACTCGTGGAGTTGCTATTCTAGTAAGCTACTTGATGTCCCTTCATCTCTTGTTTGGAGTCGGTGTCTTGGTCATGTTTTGTGTTGGCTGCGTCTTAGTTCTGCGTCTTAGTTCCAATGAAGGGAGTTGGGTTGCCATGAAAACTAATTTCGTGCTCTTGTTTGCTGCAGGCCTTGTGCTTTATGTGGCTTGTATTGTAGTTCTGGTATCTCTTACTGCTCTTGCAGGCATGAGGAATGTTGCAAGGGCAGCAGAAGCTGCATGCTCTCAGAAGAAAGGAAAGGCAAAATTGTACCAACTGGGTAATGGCAGGTGGATTGATGTGTCTTAGATGTTGTCCTGTCGTAGAGTGGACATCAACTTGGTATTCTTTGAGAAGCTCACGGGCTTCCTGAGGTGTATGTGCATGGTTGTTGTTAGTGTGGAAAGGGGAGCAATGAATGACTATTTGCATTTGCAAGCCATTTTTGTATTGTTGCTCAAAATGCTGCAGTTGTGAACGAATTAATAAGAGTATTTAGGGTTTCTATTGTGAATGAGATTCTATGATGTATTAGAGTTGGGAGAAAGGAACATGAATGTGTTGCAGATTGAAGATCAGAGGCAAATAGAGTGCAAGCAAAAGATCCCAGGTATGATTTCAATTTCTTGGCTAGCTAGAAGTGCTTGGATTCGATCCTCAAGGTTCTTACGGCTATATATCCTAATAGGTGGCTAGGGGTAAAGAGGTCAGCTTTTCATCTTTGTAAGGCATGGTTGCAATGGCTCATTCAGAAGAGATGGCGCATGAAGGTTTGCAGAAATGCAGAGATATAACCTGGAGCTTTGATTCTTCAGATGATGTACAAATTGTACATCTGCCACAAGGCATCCACTTGATAAGGATAATTTAAAACTTCTATTTAGGAAAGGATGTTACACACTATAGACAGTCAAGGTGTATTCAATCCGTGAGGAAGGATGTAGAGGGTGATTATGCGATATTCGAGCCGTCGTCTGAGTATAGCTGCTCGAGCGAGTGTTCTCCTATATCGCTCTTCATGTACTTTGTTTTCTATTAATTAAATTTTATCCTTGGGGAAACAAAGGGCTGCGAAAAGCACCTAAATTCTTCACGAAGAGAGATAAATATTACATGTTGCACACTCATTCGTAATTTTTTTTTTTATGGACGACGGATTGTATTAAAATATCAAAATAGATACATATACATTAGCCGGGAACAAAAGCTCAGAGGATAATCACAACCCACTGAGTACAACAACCTGCCTATGCATAAGTATAAGGACATGCAGATAAACCATAAAATTAAATGTTGCTTGGCACGGGCAAGCATGGAGCAATGGTAAGCCTTTGCAATTCTATCTTTTGATCCTGTAGGAGACGAGCAGCAGGAATATCCAGACCCTTAAAGATACAAAATCTTATTCACTTTCAAATTGACCACAACAACCAACCCCAAGCCAAATGAAGGGCACGACTCTGTGTTTTGGTCCATGTCTATGGGTAAACAGCCAAAAGCACCTACTGATTTGTGAGTGTTATTTGGAAGAGAGATAGAAGCCATGAGCAAGCTAGCTGGACATGAGCATATAAGAAGAAATACATGTGACCAAGCACATTAACCCGAAGGGATCTGTGAAGAACTTGCCACAATAATACGACCGCCTTGGGGTGGAGCAGACTATCCCAAATCCAACACCATTTATGCTGCCAGTCAGGATGAGGGGATCTGAAAGTGCCAGTATTCGGAACGTGGAAGGATATCAACAGCCATGAGCAACTTACATCGAGTTCACAAGCTAGTGCTCTACAACTCGATCACTAACACGACATACAGACACATCCACATACTGTGAAATAGCTTGTGTTAGAGTAGCAGTTGCCAGATGACCCTATCCCATCGAGGTAACAAGAACTTTCTCCGAAATAACTCCTATGTTAATAAGTGGTCAGACTCATACTAGGCCTCAATAGTCTGAATTATTGCAAGTTTCTACCGCCGTTGAGTCAAAGGATGCACAGAAGCACAAAGGGGGAAATGATTCTCCAGAGGAATCCAACAATAAGGAATAGTCATTTGAATAGATGCAGGAGGATTGATATGGAATAAAGAACCCTCTGCTAGGATCCCAACAACCCTCTAAAGGAAGGGGAAGCGTTAGGAAAAGGATGTAGCAAAAAAAGAGACTCTAGGGCATAGAGGTTTAAGTGCACATTTATCAAAAGGGACACAATGTGCGTGTGCCTGCTTGATTAGCCTTAGTCCAAGTGAGTCAAAAGAACCCGTGAGAATCATCCATATTAACTTGAAAACCAAGACCTGATTTTGCAAGCGAAAATCCATCATGCAAAAGCCACCAGCAAACTTTGGTCTAACACATTTAGATCACGCAACCTTCACCACAACATACTCTTCATTACCACCCCAAATGAAGTTGCAGATAATTGCAATAATCTGCTAAAATTTGGTAGGCATAGAGAGTTTAATTATGTTTCACCAAATAGGTGTCTCTGCAACCCTTCTATGGTGATATTGCATGCATCTGAGGTAGATATATGAATACTTACTGGAATGCCCAATAACTTAGTAGCTTTACCATGAGGAAGGGCACTCCATGGATAAGAAGCAATACAAGGAGGCACTGGATCATCAAGCATCCATAAGGCTGAGCACTTTGGCCAGCCAACAGAACTCCAGAAGTTAATGAGAAGGAATCAACGTTCCAGAGAGTTTCTTCATCTGCAAGAAGAAAGAGAAAGGTATCATCAACACATTGATTACATACCTCCTGTGAACCATCCTCCATAGATAGGCCCTGAATAACGTCGTGCTACACAGCACTAGTGAACAATTGCGAGAGAACCTCAACCACAATTACAAAAAAAAAAAAAAAAAAAATGCAGCTAAAACACGTCCTTGACAAACATCTCTCCCAACAGAGAATATAGCAGGTTCTTCCTTGAAGAACGCGGTATAGCGGGCAGAGACATGGAGCATCATTACATCCCTCGTGAATAATTCTTCAATATTTCAATCAAACTTACAGATAATTGAGTTGAGTTGAGTTGAGTTGAGTTGAGTTGAGTTGAGTTGAGTTGAGTTGACTTTTATTGTCCACGGAAACCAACTGCCCTATGGGACCCAATAAAAGAGCGCAATAGATGTATTACTGCCCGGATTAGAAAACCTTTGCCTTAAAGTGTTTTGAGGGAAAAATCGTGGCAGCAATAAGAACAAAATAGAAAGTTCTATCTCAAAAGGATGGTGTACA
Organism: Isoetes engelmannii; assembly: GCA_011763485.2. NCBI lineage: Eukaryota > Viridiplantae > Streptophyta > Lycopodiopsida > Isoetales > Isoetaceae > Isoetes > Isoetes engelmannii. Next base: position 12,523 of record JAANSK020119016.1, read on the forward strand.
TTCAATGCCAATAACTCCAAGCTCAAACCGCGTAGCTCTTTAAGTTTAGAAGTAAAATTATCTGGCACAATAAGTTAGAAAAGAAGAAGACGTGATATTAATGCCATCCTCCTCCATGTACACATGTCATCAGGATAACTAGGGTGGGGGATCTAGCGTGGTGTACTATGTGCTCATGGTCGAGCAAGATCTACAATCTCCTCACACATAGATGGGCACACATAGTAGAGATGAGGAGGATGTTTCGGATCACCAACCCCTCTTTCTAATAGTAGGTTGGGAACAGATAAAGCTCCACTATCAACCCACTTCCTAGGTACCTCAACTTCACTTGGATCATGATAAAATGAGGGATTAAGACAAGCCGCTAGCATAGGAGATATCAGAAGACTTGCAACTTTCCACAGTAGAGCAACAATTTGCGAGGCTTGTTATTGTCCTTTCGAGTGCAGCCAGGCAATGTTTTGGGAGACAACGCACTAGTAGAGCATCACAGACATCCACTTTCCCTCACAATAAATGGTTGATTTGACGATTAATGCAAAGATCTAAAATGACAGCTCAGGTTGGTTGTCAATCCTAGTTCACACCTTCAAGCAATCAGGTTGTACAAAGCTTTCATCAAACGCAAGAAGCCACATTAAATTTTCGAACATCAACAGGAAATGTTTAACCTTCTTGATCGCCACCGCATGATATTCTGGAGAAAAGTATTACACAAGCCTATACAACTCTTGTAAATAGCTTTTCAGACAAATGGGTGGTGTAGTACTTGATGCAGCTTTATGATCCTGCTATGTTTCAAAATATTGGGCCAACATAAGTCAGCTCCTCACTGACTATCACAAAGGCAGACGTCACTCACGACTGGCATCGACTCTCAAATGGCAAGGCTGCTAAGCTAGATAGCATGGAGATAGAAATACTGAAGTGGTTTGGGCCTTAGATTATCCCAGTCCGCACTAGTTTGTTCAATAGAGGGCTCCAAGAAGACTTCAACAGAGTAGTTCCAATATATTAAGAAAGGGATTGACATTGCTGTACCAACTACCACACCATTAGTCCATTCTCTGTTGGCAAAATTGCTCGTCAAAATCCTTGAGCAACAATTGGCATTATGGGCAGATGAAAAGAGGGTACGTGCATTTGGACATTTAAGTTTTAGACCTAAGCATTTTACAATTGATCACATTTTCACATTGTGCACCCTGTTAGAAGACAACAAACATAACAACAGGATATGTATTGTTGTTTCATGAATTTTGCAAAAGGCTTATGACATTGTGTCGAGAGAGAAGTTATGGGAGAGAATATCCCTACTAGGTGTCAAAAATGAACTATAAAATGCAGTAGAGAGCTTGTATGAGTCAGTCCATCATGCCACTCTATCAAGAGTAGTGCAGGAGTGCGACATTCCATTGTCTTCCATGTTGGTTGGGTCGTATTTTGATCAATTGAAGGAGTTACTTGCCCAAAATGGTGGCAGCGGGACTCGATTCACTAACTACATCATTAGGCAGTTGATATATGCAGATGATGTGGACCTGTTAGCTCACGCAATAGCAGAGGGACTCATTCACTAACTACATCATTAGGCAGTTGATATATGCAGATGATGTGGACATATTAGCTCACGCAATAGCAAATATGCAGCAGCATTTGGATGCACTGAGCACTTTCTATCGGGATACTAGAATACAGGTTAACTTGGCAAAGACCAAGGTACTTCTCATACCTCTTCTAGACAACCTCACTTTACTTATCAGCTACAAAATGTCTAGAGGTATTACAAATACACAAATACCTTAGAGTAGAAAATTCACTAACATTACATACTAGGGACATCTATACCTAACAACGTGTAATTGTAGATTTGAAGGCACTCTATGTCATACGAAACAATTACCACAAATGGAGCTCCATGTTTGGTCCATCAGGCACACTTGTTCAAGGTTTTGGCGGAACCGGTTCTTTTATAGTGGGGGGGGGGGGGGGGGGGGGGGTTGTCTC
>JAANSK020119127.1:0-15750 GCA_011763485.2 Isoetes engelmannii
TGGATATGTCCCATAGCAGTTAGCTCCCACTGGGTGTAAAGCCTTCCAGGGGAGCATTGCAGACTAGATCTAATACTTTGGGACTGCGTGTACCCTGAGTATGGGTTCGACACCCGTTGGGGATAAGAAGCCATGCGTTGCAGTTGGATGGTGTTCCAAGCCTGGCGATGGTGCCACCCAATGTTGCAGCCGGATGGTGTTTCGGGACCTGGCAGGGGTGGTATTTCCCTTCAAGCGGGTTAAGTCGAGTAAGGACAGTGGTAGTCCTCTAGTCTGCCTGCTATGGCATAGTTCATCTGGTGGGGGAGTGATACCCTTACCTGTCTCAACGGGGCTAGGGAGATGTAACGAAGTAGTAGCCCTTCTGGCTATGTTCCTGGTAGACTACGGTCCAATCCCGAAGATCATCAACCTATCTGCAAAGTATGCACAGGAGGGGGCGGATGGAGTGGACAACCCAACAGCCATGTTCTTATTGCCAACCAACTCAGTTGCCATCATTCTGTCTATTTGATCTCTGGAGACCCCAAGCCTCAGCCATACCATGAGTCCGAGCCTTGGGTAGTATTTCCTTTCTGTTGCTATGTATGTTGATGTAGGGATTATGGTGAGTACTACCCTTCGCGGTGGATTCATATATGTTGATTCATTGCCTTATGTTTGTTTCACGTTTCCGCATTGATAGGTGGATCCCGAGGGAGCTAGGGTCAACGGCTCGTCCGGTCCTCCCACACAGAGCCTTGGTCACCGTCAAGGAGTTCTGTGCTAGACGGATGACCCTTTGTTAGCTGTTGGCTAGCAGGGGGGAATGATCCAGCACATATACGGTGGGAGTACTGTATAGAAGTTGGGTACGTCACAGTGGTATCAGAGAAATGGTATCAGAGCAATGATCTTGGTTGACCAAGATCGAGCGCTGGCCATCACCCATAGACTAACTGTCCTAGAACTCAGCTTGAGAATTTAATCCCAAGCATGAACCTCGAACAGTGGAAAATTTCTTTTTTCCCCAGGGTAGAAGTAATGCTTAGGTGCAGTAGCTAGTTGTAGCAGTTAGAATAACCCCTATGGGGATAGCTCGGTCCAAATGATGTACGTCATGGTGTTTTAGTGGCTAAATCAGTAGGACATACCAACTCCTAGACCTTGAGTAACCTAGAACAGGCTGCATCTCCCTTAAATTCATGAAAAAATAGCTGAAATAAGACCAAAAAGATTTGAGATAAACTGGAGTGTGCCATAGCTACATAACTCCAGGGAGTTATGACCTCCTGGCGCACATCAGTTTATCTCGACATCATTTTGTGTTATTTAGGCTTAGGCTACCAACAGTTAAATAAGTAGTTAAGTAACTAAGTACTGCACAATTTAGATTAAAATTTTTTGAGATAAACTGGAGTGCGCCACAGCTACATAACTTCAGGGAGTTATGACCTTCTGGCGCACATCAGTTTATCTCGACATCATTTGGTCATAAGTAGGTTAGTAACATATGAATTAAGTAGTTAAATAACTAAGTTTAAGATTTTTTTTCAAACCCTAAAAATTTTTCCTATATAAGGGCAGCCACCCCTCACATAATTCAGGTTTCTCCTTAAGTTCCTGCTCACCATGTTAGGCGCTCCCTAGGCGCTTTTGCTCCAAATCCACTTTTTCTTTGCATGGCCCGCATGAAACAGACTGCTAGGATGAAGATGCCACTTGAATTGGCAAGCAACCGCGTGCAGAAGTGTCAGCCCCTCATCGAAGAGGCAAGGGCCCGGGGTGAAGATACGCATTCCCTAGAAAAGAAGTGCAGGCACCTCAGGAACCTGGAGCATGCAGAGAAAAGGAAGGAGAAGGACAAGAAGGCTAGGAAGAAGGAGAAAGCAGTCAAGAAAGCCAAGGAGGATGCATAGGAGGAGAGACAGGAGAGGAGGACAAAGAACCGTGATGATACCAGGCAGTAGGAAAAGAACCTGAAAATAAACAAGAACCTGCAATGCATCTGGCTAGAATCAAGTTTGGATATGTGGCCGAGTATGCCGATAAGCAAGGCATATGCACCATAGCTAAACCTCCGGCATCTGCTCTGCCAGGGACCAGCCAAAACGCTCTTGTGCTTTTTGAAAAAAGAAAAAAAGCAAAACCAAAACCCAGTGTAAAAAGCAATTTGTGCTTTTTGAATAGCCCCAATAATAGTTTCAATGGATTATAATATTTTAGAGATCAATGGTGTGGCACCAAAACAATCCCTGAAAAACCCCTTGTTTTTTTTAGAATATAATACTTTAGAGATCAATGGTTTGACATCAAAACAATCTTTAAAAATCCCCTATTTTATATTTGAACATTTGTTTCCACCAAAACCCAGTGTAAAAATCAATAGCGAACGTAATAATGTCTTCCATGTTTATTCTAGATCATAAAAAATCAAGATAGACTGCTCTGTCCAGTCCAGTTATAGACCAATATTGGTCCAAATGACTGAAGTTTAAAAATTAATCATGGTATTACCTTAATCAATTTTGATTTCAATTTTTGCATAGAGTTTACTCGTATGATTCTCTGTAGGAAAAAAATAGTTGATTAGGTGATCTTGTATAATTTAAGGGTAATGTTGGAGCCCAAAATTGAGAATTTTTTGGCTACGTATATTGAATCTACGGACTTTTGCTTTTGCCTTTCAAAAATCGTGTGATCAAAGGTAAAAAGCTTTTTATGGGGCAAAATAGATAAGGCTAGTGTGAGATATATGCTCTATACAATTGGTATAATGGACCACAAATGGTCATGCATGATTATATAAATCAAAATCTTACAAATAAAATGCTACTTTAAAATAAAATTAGAGATTTATGTTGCCAAGAAATGTCAGCATCCATGAAAAATATAATATACATCAAAGGTGACCTACATGTAATAGTATTCTACTTAGACGACAATGCTTTATAGCAGAAACACAGATATAAAGTTTATGCTAGTAAGAAATAAGCATCTTCCCTTTCTTCTTTTTTCAAAAAGACCATACAACCTTTAGAAGGGATCTCTATATATGTCTTTTTTTACATTTTCAACTATTTTAAAGGCTTATTTGGGGAAATGTAATGTCTTTTCTATGAACTAAAGAAGTATAAATGAAAGGTCTTATGTTCTAATTACATATTGTTATGGCTAAACTTCATGACATTCACTTGCATTTATCATTGCACATCACTAACTGTAATCATTGTGGAGTTTTGGATCTATAGTTGTGGAGTTAATTCAACTTTATTAATGCTCTCATGTGTTAATCATGTTGTCGTACACTATATTTTAATCTAAACTAAAACATTGCATGGTTACACTCTAGTTACACTATATGTAAGTTGATAAGAGTTACGTTCTATGTAGATATAAGTAGAATGCATCATTTATTACCCTCATGGTACTTATTGATGGCGGCATGGAGCATTTTAACATATATTTTAGTCCTGAATACTGTATAGTAGATTCTTAAGTATATATTGAGTTTAACATGACTTATAAACACTCCAAAAAATCACGAAATTATAGCTCGTATAGTTAGCAACTCATAGCCACAACAATTAAGTCAAAACTTATAACAATGAGAGAAATAATTCGCGGACCTCCAACAACTTTTTTGACTAAAATAGGGTTTGGCGGCTTCCACCAATGTCAAATGATAGCAAGCAAAGATGAAAACATAAAAATCAATGTGTTCTACGATAAAACGGCAAATACCTCCAATTTTAGCAAGGTTTAGGTAACTTTATGCTAGAAAATTTGAAGAAGGGATTCTAAACTGGTGCAGAAACTGCCAAAATCTCTAAGGTTTGAGCAATCACCACAAGGTACAGGTGACCCCATCGGTCTTGCAATTTTCAGAGGTCATCAAGAAACAAGTGAAGTCTCAAATGATGGTGGTGTATTACAAATTTAAAATTTCTATCGTGAGTTATATGGGTTTTAAATGGCGGAGGTCATGCAGGCCAGTTCTGGTCCATGGATCAAGAATGGTCCCAGAGATAGGTCTAGTGTTAATTTTATAAATGCGTGGCACTTGATTATTGACTATGTTTGCATTGTGGGAATGTCTAGGTAACTAGGGCAAAAGGCTTTAGGGGTTAGTTGTCCCTTATAGACTAGATTAGTCTGAGTCAGAATTAGACAAGGACTAATAGACTATATATTTAAAAGTTTTTGCAAATCCATTCTAAGAAAGGGTTTCAGTCTAATATGATTTACATCTGTCAATAATTTTCTAAGTTTCTATGGTGTACCCTATACGGATGGCATCTGGTAGCAATGGCTGGGTTAGGGATGTTGTGTCCCTTGATTATTCAGGGCTTTCTTGCTCGATCCCTAGCAAGGCAGTACAAGCATACTATGATGCTTCAATGATCCAAATGTACACTAGTACATTATTGTAAAGGAGATGGAAGTCTCTGTTGCCAGATATTCTGTAATGGCTTATCTTGGCTTGAATAACTGGTTAGCAGTGCTGGCTACCTACATGAATAAGTCAGATGACATTTCCATACATTTAGATGAAGTATACAATTATGCAGGAGCTCCTGTAACTAGTCTATGCATCCACATTACTCATGGATGCTGCTAATAACATTAACAGAATTATTTCAGAATTCATGTCAAATGGCTTTGACAAAATCACGCTCAAAAGGAATGTTCCAAAAGTTTTGGACTTGGTGTTTCCAGGACTCAAATATTAAGCAAAGCAAGTCTGGAAACTTTCACTCAAGTTCTTACTGTTTTTATTTCTTTATTTAACAGGTGCATATAGGGAACTAGTAATCTTACTGGGTCTCCTACTGCACCCATCCATGTTATCCACTGCAGTGGCTATAATTTTAACAACTAGGTCCCTTAACCTGCGGCAGGCGGTAGAGTTAATTTTTTGTCTGTCTGCCTGCCTGCCTGTCTGTTTATCTATCTAAGAAAAGGGTAGATTAGTTTAAGGAAAGAGTAGTGACAGTTTAACTGAGGTTGTTATACTGTTATGGATCAGAATATGTGATGTCTAACTGACCATTGGTGCACAAATTGTGAATATGCGAGAGGGCATAGTTGCAGTAAACCTAACTTCGTGTTTTGGGACTATGTGTTGATTAACCTTTCTATTTTCTGAGACTCAGGTCTTGATATAGATAATAAAGGGGCCCTTCCTTTTTTGCATGCATTGATATGTCTAATTAACTGTGACTTTTGAAAGATTGGGGCGACCTGTAGGGTTGTGAAAATGATTCTGACTCCAGTAGTAGATGTCTTACAAAGACGATGACTAACATAATTGGAATTTGTTAAGATTTGTCATTATGGTTGTTGAAGCGGCTCCCAATCCCACCGTACCTTGAAACAGACTCGTCTCTTGAGTCATGCATAGAAAAAATCGGGGGATGATTTATAGAAGCCGTGCAGTAGACCTGCTCACAATGTGCTTGAGAAGCTTACTCTTGCTAGACACTACTTTAGGTTTTATCTGAACTACCAAACTACTGGCGAAATGCTTTAGGAGTAGTGCTGAAGCCAAGGAAGATAGACACATTTTTTGCTGAAGAATCTGGAGCATGTGTAACTCCTGACAACCTCAAGGCACAACACAAGATTAATCTTGTTGCAAGGTTATACGCACTGGAACACATTTCTTTAATCAGGTCTCATGATCCTGTGATCTTGTGACTAAAGCTTTTTTTATCTATTCTTTTTTTGAGTTATTCTGTCTTTATCAAATTTTGCTAGGAACATAATAGCAACTGAAGGGTGGCCTATGACACTTGCCTTCCCATATTGATTAATTAGTTTCTAACTCATTTTTTCTTGTTGACGGTGGCAGGTAAAAGGCGCACTTCCCTAGAAGAATTTGATGAATTTCAAAGTCGTAAAGCAGTAGGGAATGTTTGGATACAGGGCTGGAAGTTTCTCTGTATTGTATTGTATTTTTAGAAATAAAGTTCTATAATTACACTTTTAATACTTGTCTTTTTCCTGCTATTCCAAAATGTAAAAGTCGTGCACAATTGCTATTCACATAACTTTCTTCAGTCTAGTAAATACTATTTCGGTCAGATGATTTTGATAATTTCAGATGCATTCCATGATATTGTATATCTTCACACTTAATTTTATAAGTGCATGGCACTTGATTATTGACTATGTCTGCATTGTTGGACTGCCTAGGTAACTAGGGTAAAAGGACTTAGGTCCATTTCTGCACGGGTCCTTGAAGAATTGAGGTGACCTGAGATGACCATATGAGTATTATCCACGTATGCACAAAGATGGTCATCACACAAATCCAAAAGGATAGTTGTATGAGGTAGGGTTCAAGCTTGCAACTAGGGATCCTATATTATTCCTAGCTGACACTTTCTTGGTCTCATTTGAGAATTATTTTGATTTTGTTATCTACTTCTCATGTGATAGAGAAGGAGTAGAAATCTCATGATGTCCTTTGGTTTTGTAGGAGCTCTATATTCCTTTATTTGTGTGCCAGTCCTTGAAGCATTGTGATGATCATACGAGTATTATACTTGTCTATACAAATATAGGCGATACACAGATGCAAAAGAGTATTGGAACGAGGTAGGGTTCGAGTTTGCAACTCCCTAGTTGCATGCCACATACCTTTGCCAGCTGAGCTACCTATATTCCTTGGTGATACCCGGACAGGTTTCCATGAGGTTCTGGAACTTTTCCAGAACCTATGTGCATGTGCAACACTTGGCACGATCCCATCCATTGGAGTGGTGTGATCATAACCATCGGTGTAGGTATATTTAGAGGACTTTCATTCTTGTCGAACCATGCTGGTTCAATGCCAGTCTTGAACCTTCTAGCTCAAGCCCTTGTATTCTTCTCTGATCTATCAAGTATTTTTAGTGTTCTAGTGTATTCTTTGCATATTTCTTTCATATTTTTCCTTGTTTTTGCGTAGGTTCATGATAAGAACCAGCTGCTAAATCTTTGAAAGACGCATCCTGGCCGACTACTAGGAGGTGAGATTCACAATTTGTCTTGCATAATATTAGGGTAGGTTGATCATGCATAATAGTTGGAAGAAATTATGCAAGTTTTTTTGGATTGAATCTCATTGCATTATTTGGATTCCCTGCATTCTTCACGGCTGAAACTTACTTGAACTCACATTCTTTTCACTTTGTTGATTTTTAACTTTCATCAAGTTTTTTTGGATTGAATCTCATTGCATTATTTGGATTCCTTGCATTCTTCACGGCTGAAACTTACTTGAACTCACATTCTTTTCACTTTGTTGATTTTTAACTTTCATGCGATGGAGAAAAAATAGCACCCTCATTACGTATGCTTTGGTTTTGTAGAAGCTCTAGAATCCTTGATTTCTGCACGAATACTTAACAACTCTGTTGGTAAATCTTCTAAGCAATCATCTTGACCTGTTGTAGGATGTCAGATTCAAAATTTCTATTAGTCTTTGCTTGCACTAATTAGTTAGGATAAGTTGATTATGCATAGTAGATGTAAATATATGCATCTTCTTGCATTATTTGCATACTTGGACGAAATTATGTTAGTTTCCTTGGGATTTAGCACGAATACAACACATTTTCTGAGGTCGGCATACTTTATTTGCTCTTTATACTTTTGTATTTACTCATAACTCTAATTCCATGTGTTGTTGTGGCAAATGCATTGGATAGGAATTTGATAATATGGCTACTGGGCTGAAACTTTTAATTCTGCCTTTATTTCTGCCTAATGTAAATCGACTTGGGAAAGAAATTCATTGGTAGTAGTACTTTGTTGGACTTTAAGTAAGATATTTATTCATAACTCCGTTTTTCGGCGTTTCCTAACAAATGGCATTAGATAAGATATGTTTTCTTATGTCCACAAGGACTCGCAAACAAATATCATTATATCCAAAAAATTGATGGGACCGAGAAGTGTTTCGGGGTTGGCTTTGTTAAAGTGAAGCAAAATGATTGGGTGGAAGGAAGCTTTCTTTTGTCAAAAAGGCAGGAGGAAGATGGTTGTTCGTGTCACGGAATATCAAGGCGATTTTCAGCCCTTGAAAAGAAGACACCTCGCCATTAATAAGTGACAAGAAGATGAATATGCGCATGCCATTGAGGTTGTAGAGAAAACCAGACCCAACCAAAAAAGGAAAGTTCAAGCGTTGCTTTGTGAAGGTAGGTTGCACTCCAAATTGGCCTCAAGGGGTTGAAACATGTAGATGGATTTAGAAATATAGAAGATGAAGATGCAAGGTCGAGTAAAAAAGACTGGTTTGGGATCATGTCCTTGGAGGTCAATGGAGTGGGAGTGTACACTTGGTGTGTTGGATGTCACTCAACTTGCAGAGAAAAGGATTGATGACAACGAGGAAAGTGTTTCAAAAGATAGATTGGCAAGTGATAGTATAGCTGAAGGGTACATGGCTTTGAAGGTTTTGAGTAAGCTGGCGAGAGGTTTGAGTTGTATAATGGTGGTTGATAACATGAAGGGACTTATAAATAATAGTAGACATGTTCAAAAATCTTGGAAGACCTCAAGTGATATCATGGGTCCTTTACAAAAGAGCATGCTATTGTCTTTCTTTGGAGGATGTTAAAATGCTAAAATACTTATATTTTCTATATTTTGTATTCTGTCCATCATAAGAATCAATTGTTCTAGCATGCTCAATACGAAAAGGATCAGCCTCTCTTGCACATATGACTTTCTTCTCATCCAATTCTCGTGCAAATTCTAATAATTGGTGCTACTTTTCATCTACTATATGTCTTGTTTCTCATGAATTAGATGGCCTCTAGCTCTCACTACTACAGAAACACGATGCTCTTTGCAATAAGGACAAATCCAATCTCTAGCACCTCTGGGTGGCTTTTGGCCATTGTAAAAAACCTCTACTTCCTTCCACCAATCACTTGGATTTGGTCCTGTCTATTTGTGCTTCATTTTCCTGTTGCAGCTCATGATTAATCAACAAAGAACTGAAAAACTAGCAGAAGAGTAGGCTTGGGGCAAAGGGTTGGGGGGAAGGTGTAGCGTGACAATTGCTTGCTAGTGAAAATTTATTCTAGTGGTGAGGAAGAACTTGGATTACAAATTAACCAAGCACTACAAAGGTTTGCTCAATAGATGCAAGGGACCTTGCAGGAACCTTGTAACATGCTTCCAACAAATTGAAATCCCCTACATAGAATGAATGAATGGATGCAATTGATTTTCATTGTCCATGGTAACCAAATGGAAGAAGAGCATAATAAACCCATCATTATGCAAGATTACAAAGTTTAATCTAGAATAGTAGTATATTGAACATATGTAAGCCATAGTATTGCAAAAAACAGTGTACAAAAATGAGCCTACTCTGTAGCTACAATCGAGTGTATCAAACGAGCCATTGTGTGGGATTTCTTCTTAGGTAATGCCACTAACATTTTCCTTAATAATCTGCAACTCAATTCCACGAGCTTTGGGCGTGGAAAACATCCAAATTGTGCCAAAGTGTCCAATTGGGATTCTAATTAAATGCCCTGCGTTACACATGCTCACGTGACTCAAGGGTGTGTGGACTATATATCGTCTAAATGTTGCTTGTATGAAGTGATAATGAGACAACTGGTTATGCTTGGTTATGCTTTATATGTGCTAACGGATGAATCACGAAGAGACTGTAGAAGGCTGTTGAATACTCTTAAAACGTAGGAGGCATTGTTGTCTAAAAACTTAGTTCATTATTTATTACTCCTATTTTGGAACTAGAGCTTTGGGCCTCTATAGAAACCCAACTCCATTTTATATTACCTCCATGTGACCTAATCCCATAGATTTAAGGACCTTGGAGCACTAAGGAAAGACAATTACCTTCGCCACTTGAAGTGGCTAGACTTGCCAAGTTCACGGAGAATGTTACCCTGATATTGTTCAAAACACTGGAGATTGTTCAAAACACGTAAGATCATTGCCATCATAGGCATTTTTCTTGGTAGTTAATTTGGTGGTCAAGAATTTCAAGTTCAAAATTTGTAAGATGATTGCCATGTTTTGGTGGTCCCATATGATGGCCAAGAATATCAAGTTTAGGCATCGAGAGTAAACCTTCAGAATCTCTCTACTTCTCACATGGAACCAAAGGAAAATTCAATTAAACAGATTCAATCCCAATTATTAACCTTCACAGTAATGATCCCCGTTATGTCCAGTTTCAAAAGTAGTTGAAGTTCCAAAAGGGACTCTTCTTCAGCTAGGGAGAACAAACACATTGTTTGACACACTACCTACTCTTGCTTCTCACATGGAACCAAAGGAAAATTCAATTAAACAGATTCAATCCAATTATCAATCTCCACAATAATGATCCCTGCTATGTCCAGTTTCAAAAGTAGTTGAAGTTCCAAAAGGAACTCTTCTTCAGCTAGGGGAGAACAAACACATTGTTTGACACACTACCTACCTTGCACCAAATTAAACCAATGTGTCTGAACACCAGTTTTCGCTATTTAGTCAGCAAATACAAAACTGTTTACACAATTCTTTCAGGTGTTCAAAATATCATTCGACTTCTTGTTGCCCCATGAGATCATTATCCCAGAGCTGTCGAAGAGCTGCACCAACCTTGAGCCAATAAATGTTAGGAGTGAAACAGAGCTGTCTTCTAAATTTGACAATAACAAAATAGGAGAAAGATGAAAAAGATCAAGCACATCATACCAGCTTTGTCTTTTGGAGTCAGCAACATCACGCATAGTCATCTTAAAGCAACAAACCTTTACTAGGTATTGAATAACAAGACCTGTGTCATCATTGCAGGAGAAATTAGTTGCTACACCCACCTTGTTAGTCAAATAATAGTGTTGCCACATGCTCTTACGGGAAAAACAATTTCAATGCCAACATGATGTCCAGTAAAATACCAGCATCTCATTAAATAGCTTTGGAATGGTTAACACATCCATAATCTATAAGCAAATGCAGTGATTCGAGAATATAAGACTTAGCAACTAGACATGAACAAAGCCCAAATTAAAACTTTAGCATAAAAGATAACTGCACACCTTTAGCAAACGAATTTGAGAAGAGAAAGCCTCCCACAAGGTTTCAGATTCATATGATGTTTTGGACGCATCATGTTACGAGCTACAGCTGACATAACACTTGCGGCCGCACGTGCAGCCGCTGGAGTAATTACATTGCTTTTTTTGTAACTTATCCTGCTTTTATTTGGCCTCCAAAACATTCTGCAATTAAAGATATACCTACATACACACCTTTTTTTGCTTCAGGAACCCGATCTGTGATGCAAGTTCTTGCAAATATTAATAAACATTGTTGCTTGATTGAATAATGTGCTAGATTCCTTGCCCTTTACACTTTTTGTCATCCACCTCCTTTACACAAGTTTCATCTTTGCTTCAGATGGCTTAACCCCAAGTAATTCCCAACCAAATACCTTCAGAAACAATTCTTTAACTTCCTAATATTGTTTCTGAAGTTCCTTGTTTTGAGGTTTCAACTGCAGTGCAAACTCAAAGTCTGCCACGCACAATGCCAACATGAGCACATAATGAGACTGATTTTTGAACTTCAAAGAGAAAATAATTACTCTGGATTGCATCAAGATATTTTTTGAGCTCCTTTACACAAGTTTCATCTTTGCTTCAGATGGCTTAACCCCAAGTAATTCCCAACCAAATACCTTCAGAAACAATTCTTTAACTTCCTAATATTGTTTCTGAAGTTCCTTGTTTTGAGGTTTCAACTGCAGTGCAAACTCAAAGTCTGCCACGCACAATGCCAACATGAGCACATAATGAGACTGATTTTTGAACTTCAAAGAGAAAATAATTACTCTGGATTGCATCAAGATATTTTTTGAGCTCTTTCCTGTCTTGAATAAGCCCTTGTACACCGATCATCCAAGCCTATAGCCTCTATGCAATCAAAGTCAGCATCTTCAAATTTGAAATTGGTGACCTTGAATTTGCACTAGTGTCTGTAGCTTGAAAACTTTTTTGGCCCGACTCTTACAAGCAGCATACAATAACAATATCAAGTTCGATCAACAGCTTTTTGAACTCAAAGATAGTTCTCTTACTTCAACTATGTATAAAGAAGAGAAGAGGCAAACATAACATTGTCATCTAATCGTGTATATATCAAATGTCACAAACAAGGTGAATGGAACCATGGGCAAATGAATGTTGGAGCATTTACCTCCTGATGTTGATAAATGCCATGGCACGATTAGAATATGCTACAGTTGTTGGTCACCAATAAAATACAGAATGGCAAGTGTTCCAGCTAATGTAGAACCGCCAGACGCAGAACTTGCCATGGATTTCCTTCTATCCCTTCAAACGAGATAAAAATAGAGGGCTTGAAGATATCCTAGGGCTCCCAACGAAGGAAAGAAAGACGGAAGAACAAAAACAAAGCATTTGGAAACTTCTCCATCTAATGCTTGGAAAGGTTGGCCATCATTGCAGCTAAGCTTCATATAAGCTTGTTATTCCATCTTTTAAATCCTGATACATCCAAGATAAATTTTGGCAGAGCTTGTTATTCATCTCTGTTAACTCCCCCGAGCTCATTGCCAAGAAATACCCTTCTTACCTATTAAACATCTGCCAAATCCAATTTGTAAGGTGAGAAGTTGAAGGTGACTGCAACATGCATGGAAAAAAACACTCCAAGAATGCAATGGCCTGTGCTTAGCTATCTCTACAGAAAACTGCGGTTGGGCCGACCCACCGACCTAGGTGGGAGAAAGCCGACCTAGGTGGGGATTTTTCGCCGACCTACCAACCTATTTTGCCAAAATTCAAGTTACTTTTTTTCCCACAGGTAATGCATAAACACATGCAATAGACCTCTATTTCTAAATAAATAGTGAAAGTGGACACAATTACACCTTAAATAACTTCCAAATAGTTTATGTATGCTGCTATTAAACTTCAAAGTACATTGTCTTTTTAGGAAACACATGTAAGAAAAGCAATAAACATTAGAATTAGACCACTTACAAATCATGTAGCATCAAACCAATTACAAATCCTCAAATACACAATAGCATCAAATCCTGCATGCATATAAAAACTGTCAAAAGCCTAGAACAGTCCCTGATAGATCCAAAAACCATTAAGAATTTAGTAGCAAAGCAACATTCTTCTTCACGTAAAGACGGCTAAGATTTATGCCTGCTACCATATCACTATTTCACAGAAGCTTCAATACAGACTATTTCCTTAACCATTTTGGTGTTGTTACAGGTTGCAAGGAATTGAACGAGTTCTTCAAAGGAAGGAAAAAACAGATATATAGGAAAAAACACATTAGTGCAACTTACCAATCGGTATCCCTATCTTTAAAAGAGAGATGCTGCGCCTGCAATAAAAAACCATGTTTAAAACCCTTTATATGAAGTAAAAGATGGAGGAAAAAAAAAAGATGAAGGAAATGGAAAAATAACCTAAATCTGAAAAAGAATGATATGACAGTATGAATTTACCAGATGCATGCTTGTCGACTGCTGCACCTTTGTTGCAATGTAGAAGCAAGAAGCAGCAAAATAGATTTTAGATTATGCTTCCACTGTATTTCAGCCTAGTAATCAAGAAAAACACGGAAAAAAGCTTACTTGGATCACGATTCAGCTATGGCATGGCCTTGCTTGGACTGAAACAGAGACTTGTAGGACTCACGAAGGGATTCGACACCTCCATTTTGCCGAAAAATCCTCTGTTCCGACAACTTTGGCACCTACGATATGCCACAGATAAAAAAGTAGTAATTTTTTTTTTGGCTTTTAACCCCAAACAACCATGGTGGGACGGATTAGCCCAACTCCGACCTAGGTCAGAACAGCGTCGGCCCCACAAATTTCAAATTACAGACTAGCGGTGCCGCTTAACATTGAACCTGATTTGCCAACTGATGAAAATTTTGAGGATCCTGTTGTAGTCCAATAGGAAAATATAACCACAGTTAGATAGCAGGGCCAATTGCGATATTCCAATCTTTTCTTGATCGTGCATTTTGGAACCGTAATAGACTCCAACCAACTGTAGAGTATGCTCTGTTAGGTGATACTTCTCCGACCAAAATGCACTATCAAGAAAAGATTGGAATATCGTAATTGGCCCTGCTATCTAACTGTGGTTATATTTTCCTCTTGGACTAATAGAGGATCCTCAAAATTTCCATCAGTTGGCAGTTGGCAAATCAGGTTCAATGTTAAGCGGCATCGCTAGTCGGCAATTTGAAATTTGGTCCAATCACAGGCGTCTTTTCCAGCTCTTTTGCGGATTTACGGACAAAATCTTGATTTTATCATCAGTTCGACCAGGGCATCTGCTTCGAGATCCGAGACCATCTAATACCATAGATCATATAAGTCAGAAGTATAGTTAGGCCGACCCACCGACCGGCCGACCTAGGTGGGAGGAGACCAACCTAGGTGGGGATTTTTTGCTGACCTACCTACCTATTTTGCCAAAATCCAAGTTTCTTTTTTCCTGCACATAATGTATGAAGAATCTGCAATACATCTCTATTGCTAAGTAAATAGCAAAAAAAGACAACAGTAGTGTTTCAAATTTAATAGACCTAAATAGAGATAGTTTACTTGTCATCTCAAAATCAAGGAGATATGATGAGAGCAAATCTTGTTTAAAGGCCTGTTTGAATACTAACAGATCAGTGCAGAGGTATTGCAGCGGTATTTAAAGTAAGAATCTTACTTTAAAACATGACAAAGACCTCTACAATGTACAACAAAAGTGTGGCTAAGTGTAGAAAACATAGGTGCAGATGCATTATTAGCAGGACAAACACTCACAAACTCTTTGAATAGTAGATCAGATTTAGCCACTGCAACAACAAGGCCCTTTATTGCAGTGGTTGAAGAGAGCAAGTTTGTTTTGCACCCGTCTTGATTTATAGAGAACCATATGCTATGCAACTTAACAAATCCTGTAGGTACATATGAAAACCATAACTTTAAGCTGTGATCAGGAGCAGGTGCAGAACAGAAAAAACCTTAACAGAAAAACCTTACCTTTTGCGAATGCAGAACAAAAAAACCTTACCTTTTGCGAATGCAGCAGAAGGGATCATCCGACTGAAGCACGATCGAGCTCTGCTGCCAAAAGCTATTGGTCGGAACAGAGAGTTCCGGAACTCAGATTTGATTTGCAGTCTTCAACACATCCAAAAATATTCTGTTTTCATCTTTCCGGCGCCTAAGCCCTAAAACCGATATGAAGGGGAAATTTTATTTTTTTTGGACGTTTTTGACCGAGCCGACCTTGGGTTGGATTTGGCCGACTCCGACCTAGGTCGGAAAAAGCCAAGGTAGGATAACGGAGGAAGAATTTCATGAATTTTTTGGAATTTTATGAACCGTTGATTTAAAATTTAGCAAATTAAATGGTCAGATTTTATTATAGCCCACGTGGCAGTTCACGTGAACAAACTAAAATTGCATGAATGGTGCACCTCCTTTAGACAAGCCTGCTAATCAACTTAAATGGTTAGATTTAATTATAGCCCATGTGGCAGTTCACGTGGACAAGCTAAGATTGCACGAAATGAAATGGTGCACCTCTTAGGCAAGCCTGTTAATAACAACTGGGAAAACCTACAATAAAATAACCACATATTGTAGAGCAAGAGAGACAAATTGCATACCCGAAATTTCAATCACCTTGAAATTTCGGCCCTATTGGACAAGTTTTTTAAAAGTGAAATCCTCTGTTCATAGCGTGC
>JAANSK020119349.1:3492-15744 GCA_011763485.2 Isoetes engelmannii
CTGCTTAAAAAAAAAAAAAAAAAAAAAAAAACAACTAAGAATATTCCAAATCCCACCTTATTAATGGAATGCCCTCTTTGACAAAGGCAATTGAAATGGAGAAATAAAATGTCACTAGGTAGAACCCAGCAGAATTTCTAAGTCAAATGCAAAAAAAATCAGAAATGGAATGTCTGTTGACACAATCAAAATCCTTGTAGAAGATGCTGTTTGGTGCTTCTAGCATGAGAAAGCCCTATTGACATAGTCGAAAACCTTGTAGATGCTATTTTGAAGCACCTCGTAGAACATGCTATTTGGGAGCACCAATCCTACTGGATGTTGTCTGGAAGCACCAGATTCAAAGGCTGCAGTAGCTGCTCCAGAACCAAAGCAGAAGTTGTTTGAAAGATCCAGAGGCTTCATTGGCTGCTTTTGTATTCATTTCCTACTCGTTTTGCTGCAAGGATGAAGCTTATGTCTGTGGATTTGTTTAAGCATGGGATTGGCCTTGTAACGAATCAATCTGCAAATTCATCAATCGGACAATGCCATTAGTTTTTTGGAAACCAATGACGCCCTCAGCTTAGAGTTTGAGATTTTCGCCTTCCAGTTTCTGCACCCAAGATAATTCATCTCAAATAACATGTATTCTCAAACGCAAGTGCCCAAGGACAAATAGAAACTAACAATAGGACATATGCCCTGAAAAATGCCAGTATGTGATAAAGATTATCACAATGAAACAGATCTGCAAAATGCATGAAAAATTGGCCATCTTTAAATCAGCTGAAGAGAGGCATATAATGTCCAATGCCAGTCATAGACAAACACTAAAGAAGAATTTGCTCAGTTATATATCAGCTGAGATTTTCCTGCCAAAGGACTTTAAAAATGGCAAAATAAAAAGCCCAGAAACCATATACAACTGGAAACAGCCTTAAACAAGGAGGATGCCAAAGAAAAGACACATGTGCAGCAAAACTAATAAATGATAATAAACAATTTTTGCTGCGGAGCCAATAACAAACAGTTATTCTGGGTAGAAAACCCACAAATTTGAATAGCTAGACATTCAAACCTGAGTTGGATACTTGAAAATAGTTATTTCGTGATATTCAAAAACAAGTGTTGTAGAGTAGCAACTTCATCCTTGTGATCTGCTGCTATACTCACGAGCTCTCGCAACACAGGCTTTTGTAACTCTGCTACCAGGCAGTAGGCGCAATGGATCAGATCCTAGTTCTTTCCTGCAAGCTCTCTGTAAGTGAGGCCATTTATCGCCTTCCCCCAAATACTTGCGGCTCAAACTCCACAAAGTATCACCTTCCTCAACCCTTCCCCAAATTTCCTCGCTTTCCAAGTAAACAGCTTCCCTCTGCTCAGCCCCCACTGCAACAGCCACATCTGTTATTTTCTCTGCATTATGAAGGAACTTGGCTAACAAATATTAACATCATATGCAAGAAAAAACACATAGCAAGATCACAAGCATACCATAAAAATATCTCGAGCATGCAAAACATCAAATGCATGCCTTAGAACATCATAATACTGTGTAAGCAAGAGCATGTAAAATATCAAATGCATGCCTTATAACGTCATAATACTGTGTAAACAAGGTTGACTGTTTTAGGTAAACCAATTTCGGATCGAAGCAGTGTTTCAGAAAAATGCGAAGAAAAAGCATTACCTTCTATGTCCAGACCACGGCATTGTGATTATGTTTCAGTAGATCAAACATGACAGACAAAGCTCAGACACATTTTTTGCGCAGCAATAATAAACCACATTTTCAAAGAGATCAAAGCATGCTGAAACACATATAAAGAAAGCACGATTCTTGATCCAGATCAGAGCAGTTTGACGGACATTTTCGGCAAACCAGGGCATTGTGACCATGTTCCAGAGGATCAAGCATGTCAAACGAAACATTACTAATTCTGATCCACCGATCATTTATTTAGAGCAAGATTAAACCATATTTTGAAAGCAAAGATAGACCTAAAAAGAAAGATCCAAGGAACCAAGAACATGCTTACCTGCAGCATCTGAAGCAACACTAGCTGCACTTTTGACAACATGAAGGGTGGAATCGGCGATGCTGGCTTCCGTCAAGGGCTCGCGAGGAGCATCAGGGGCCGGGGGGTTAGGGTTCCGCTCGTCCTTCCACCAAGGCCAGCCCATGTCTTCTTACTTCGAGAATGAAATGAAATGAAATGCTTACATTGTGGAACGAAAACGGATATATACATTAAAAGTAAAAAGTTGGAGGTGCTTATTTGGCAATGCCAGAAATCAGGCCATGCGCCTGGACACGTAGCTTTTTGGCACATGGAACCTTGCTTTTTGATCCCATATTTGGAATCAGCTGCAGTCAGATTCCCTTCGATGCCAGATTCCCCTGCCAATGCACATTCCAATCCATTGGAAATCAGTGTGTGAAAACTTTCAGAAAATCTCCTAGTGTCCCCATACACAGTCGGATATTTTAAGTTCCCTACAGATAATCTGCATCTTCCTTATGCGAAAAAATGCTTTATGGGCAAATCCTGTCCCTTCAAGCCTCGATCAACCTAGAATATGCCCCGTGGGATTAGATCTGAGCCACCACGATGGAAACCCTAAAAATGGAATACCAAATGTATAAATCGCGCCCGAAAAAAACATTTAACTTGCACCTTGAATATGTAATGCCACATCAATTGTACCTGAGCAACAACACAAAATCCCATGACACAAGACTTTATCACCTTCAAATGTACTAATCTAGAGAACCAAAATGCAACTAGGAAAAGGCTCCTTGGGAATCGAACCCAAGCATATCCACAAAGCCAAAAATTTGAGATCATACTTGGCATCTCTGCATGCGCTCCCCGAGGACTCCAACATTGCAACGGTCCTAACCTGCAAGTCCAATGTACAATGCAGAATATTATAGCTTCTATTCATTTTATCACATCTAACCATACCCTCTAACAAAGAAAACCTCATCTCCAGTAAAAACTCGCCATGATTAACACCATTCCAAGATCTTACATATCCCAACAGAAATAGCACATTTATTTGATGGCGCCATCACCTTAACACCACATTCTAGAATACAGAAACAAAGGCTTACAAGATTTTGAACAAAATTAACAGACATTAATGTTGTAGTCATCCACATTAAGGCGTGTGTACTCTGTAACAAAAGGTAAAGAGACATCTGGCCTAAAGATGTCAACAGGATCATCATGACCAAATGAGGCTTACATCTCATTTTTTTTGGGCGCATCATCCCAGTACTTGTGTCTTCTCTTGTCGATCATGTTAATTGGTTTGATGCCCTAACCTGAGCCGCAATTAACACAAGCCACGTCCTTCGCAGAACAACCTGGGGCTTGCAAGCAATTGTCCATGAAGCATCCAAAACGGTTCTTTTGAATATAAGCAAAATTGCTTGGTACCCAAGCAGTGGAGAAGGAGAAGGTACATGTTCTAATCATTTTGGTAACAATATAAATTAACCCAAGATCCAACCAACCACATACCTGATCATTCCCGAAGTGGATTGCCCTAGAAATCAAGTTTTTGTAATCAAGAACGACATTCTTCTTGAGGTCTATGGTGCCATACATAGCATAAAGCCCCTTTCCTTCCACAACATCGTCCTCATTGATGTTCTGAAAAGCATGGATTTTCCAATATCCTTAACCTGATGATCCCTGAAGGGGATTGCCATAGAAATCAAGTTTTTGTAATCAAGAACAACGTTCTTCTTGAGGTTTCTAGTGCCATACATGGCATAAATCCCCTTTCCTTCCACAACATCGTCCTCATTGATGTTCTGAAAAGCATGGGTTTTCCAATATCCTTAAGGCAATAGTAACCCACCTTCCTATTAAAATAATGCAATTTCAAAACTTTAAAAATTAATATATACCCAATTGGCTTAACATCCTCACCCTGTTCACAGTAGCAGCATTATGACATGCAATCCACAATACACCTTGTCAATGCAGATTATCAAATTTTGCTCCCCTTTCCATACTGACTACACCAACCATATGGTTCTCAAGAAATCTGTTAGCTTCCAAAGAACGACGAGTCAACGTCTGCGCCACTACAAAAAAGAGTGACAAACACATCAGTCCATCTGCCATACCCAAGCTGGAACAACTTAGCCTTCTGTTTTTTCGTAGAGCAGCCATCAACATTCTGCTGCCTTGCCTTCTTCTTAGAGCAACTAGAAATGCTCTCAACTACTCTAGCAACTGCCCTTGCAACCTTTCTTATAACAACAAGCGCAAGAATGGATACCACAAACTATAGCAGACAACAGTAAGGCTAGAGGATCAGGAGGAAACCCCATCCCAAAGGTTGTCATATGGTGCATCAGAGAACCTATCGAGCCGGATGAGCAACCGCAGACACGATGCACTAGCCGGATGAACAGATGTGGAGCTCACTAACGCAAGGAGGAGGGCTTATACCAGCTCATACCAGAATATACGCTCATACCAGAATATAAGGTCCATGAGAGCAGGCCTACATGCCACGATCCCATCGATCCATACCCTGCCTTATCAGAAAAATACAATGGTATATGAGCAATGTTTCTTGATTGACTAAGATCAAGGACTGGCCATGTCCCTAGTGGCCTAGGAAAGAATTGGAACGGGAGTTCCAAGTTTGAGCCTCGAGCAGGGGAGGAAATTTTGTTCCCCACTAGGGTCATAAGTTAAATTAAATCCATTAGGAATTGACTAAAAAATTGTGAGATTCAGGGTTCCTAGCGTAAATTGGTGGGAAGTAACAAAAATAGCCCATAACCATTAAGAACAAAAAACTAGAAAAATTTAGGAACCACCATTAATAAGGGTGGCCATAATAGATTTCCTAAACTGTCCTAGAAAGTGCGAATTGGCCCAGACGTGTGGCACAAATTCTTCGAGTGTCCTCCAACAGTTCAAAATAAACAACAAGGGACGTAACATTTTCTCTATCATTGATGGAAACAAAATTGGTAATTTATTAAAATTGTAAGGGAAAATAGTAATGCTTAAAAAACACTATAAGAAGGGCTTTACCGTACATTTGTTAATGTAATGTGCCCGTTGTTGCCAAATGGTTTTCATCTTTGAATGATCCAAGCTTGAATGAAAATCCCAACTCTCTCAGGGTATTGTGTTCATTGGATGCGGGATGTGTACTGCAACAATGTTGTTTAATAGCTAATGTTTCTTTCCTAGCTCGCATTTTAATTAAACATTAAAGGTCATTCAAGGAAAAAAAAAAGATGCACATAGAGAATGCTACGACGAATTAAATTAAAACAATAGGAATAGAATATAATAGATTTTTATCGCCCACAAAGACCAATTGGCATATGGGACACTTACAAAGAGAGTAGCAAATGTTATTACTATCAGGATTAAAAAACCCCTGCCCCAAAGAAATTTCGAGGGAAAAACCTTGGCAGTATTAATGATGTTGATATATTGTACAATGGTAATAAAGCACAATTCAACACTGCATTGGAGTACAAAGTTGAGTCCATGTCTCCATGACCTCTTGAGTGTATAATCCTAGCAAGCCCACAGAGGCTGTATTCAATAGCATAAGCATATGCAAGGCTACCCTGGCATAACGAACTGAACATATCATGCCCGGATATGGTCAAATGCTGGCAGACCTGAAATGTATGGCACTTATGCTCAATGGCTCCCTGTTGTCAACATTGACAGATCCTGTTCCTCGCGTGCCTGCCGAGTTCATCAGCTTGTCTCAATGCGCAGGCGATGTGCACCCGTGCATATGAAAGTTATCAGTTTGCACATCTTCACGGGCAAATGGGTATGCAAGTACTGCTGTGGGCCTCATGTGAGCATGGGATTGACCTGTTGTCGGCAATGTGCCAACTTGACATATGTTAGAGCGTCTGCATCCCAGAGTTTATCAATGAAGCAAGCATCAAGGTACTGCCTCAATTGATCATGTCTTAAAAACTATACTCACCTTTTAATGAGCAGGAACACAACAGAAGCATAAACTATGTACTAGGTTGCATACCCTACCCCTTTATGTGGCCAAAAACCAACTATAGAGGCAACAACTCGAATACATAGAACGATTGAAAGAACGCCTAGAGCGATTGAAAAAATGTCAAGAGTGATTAAAAGAATCTGGTTGTGCACAAAAATCAAATAGAACGAAAGCATACCTCAAAAATCAAACTCTAATCACTCAATCCATGTTTGGTTGCATATCCTGCCTCTTTATGTGGCCAGAAACCAACTGTCCTGAGTCCAACGTAGTGTTATTCCTCTTCCACCTCTGCTTCATACTCCTTTGGCATCAAGTGGATCGGTTGCAGATCAGGTTAGAATTGACCATGGATGACCCTCCATTGGCTTTGAGGCAGTCGACTCTCTCGAAGGACAGTGCTGCTTGTGTCCAAACTCCCCAAAAGTATATGAATTTAATTCCAATAGTTTACAAGTGCTTCATTGCACGCTCTCCTCTCTGGTGTTATGTGTTTACCTGCTAAAGATTTCTGCCAGTATTTTATATATTATAGTCTGCTCATAGTCCGTCACTGCTTCTAATGGTTTCAAAGCATTAGGCTCTCCCGTTGGCACCATTGGTTCACATGCCACATTCTTTTTCCAAATAAATATATCCTTATCTTCCAGTTTCCACTCAGGATCTCCAACCCTCATCTTATATTGCATTATTGGCTTTCCATTTTTCACCCAAAACCTGAATTGCAACGAAACACTATGCCCAATAAGGTCTTCACGAGCATAACCCTCTATGAATTCTTTCCAGTTGCCAATAGGAGAGGTGAAGAACAATGCTTCAATAAGACGACGGGCAAAATGACTGCAGTCATCAGGTATATTTGGGTATATTCCACCATATACCCGAAATATTCCACATTACCGCATAAGCAAAGGCTTGCCTTTAGCGGCAACCCAAAAACTCATGTAAATAGACGAGCATCCAACCTAGCAGTGCATTAAAATATCCCACTGAAAACAACGGGATTGCAATCGTGTGAATCTACCATTATACCATGGAGTTTACAAAGACTTCTCTACTACAACTGCACGAATGCATTTACATATGGCAAAACACCAAATAAATAAAACAAAGGGTAGTTCATCCACATATATGGCAGGGTAGAGTAAGTGGAACATGGATTGGCAGCACTCGATCCACAAATAGGGCACCATCCACTAAGTCCACAGATACGAAGGAAGATTCCTCTGCATATTATCCACAAATAGAATGCATCCAGATTCATTGGCGCAACATGGTCCTATTAGAAGATGCCTCGGCATATTCTTGAGCAACATTGTTAAGATTTGAAAATTCCTATATTCTTGATTGAGCGCATGCCCCGAACCTGAAAATGCGCGTATTTTCATAAATTAGGGTAAACACAGGACACCAAAACGAGGGCGCTCCTCGGGACGCCGGCGATGGCGCCGGACCTTTGCTACAAAAATCCTAGGTACGGTTCTGCTATTTCTAGGCTTAGCTCTGACATTATACAGTCGTGCGTCTTCTCCCGTCTCGATGGCCCCAGCCTTGCTCGTTGCCGAGCGGTTTGCCGGAGTTGGAAATCCCTTGCAAGCTCCGATATTCTTTGGTCCTCTTTGTGCTGCAAATTTTGGGCTCGCAGAATGCATTTTCCCTTGCAGATCGTCTTTCCTGCTTCCGGTGTGCTTCCTGCAATGAAGGCTTTCTCAATTACAATGAAAGATTTCCTTCAGGTTACTTTCCTCACTTTTCATGTTGCCCTTTTTTCTCTTCATTTTATTGTTGAATGATAGGTAAGTAGTTAAAACCATGTAACCCATGGTTTCTTTGTCTATTTTCTTATCAAGTTGTATCATTATTGTAGCCATAATTTGCTGGATCCGATTCACAAAATCTTACGCAGTTAAAGTTTGCGTCTACATAAAGCTCTGTCTTTTAACATTAGTTTGACTTTACTGTACATTTGCACATCCTTTAAAAGAAAGGCGAGGTGAGGCGAGTTTTAGGCCGAATGATATGAAAACTGTGAAGACTTAGCCAAGATCCCAATGGGGAGCATTACATTTTGTCTAATTTGCAGGATAGGTTGAGTCCACTACAAATGTGCTCTAGGACGTGGGAGGTCAGGCTGAAAGCTGTAAATATCTTACTTAGTTACCTAACAGAGTAGTTAAAACTAGGAGTATGTAATGCTAATCCGGACCTTCAAATGTTGACAGGCAGCAGGAAATTACTGGTTAAACTTTGATCCAAGTGTAAAAGGAGAGGCGCCACTGCTAAGATTTTTCAACTGTGATGGCACATTAAGTGCACCTGATGCAGATCCGATATGGGGGGGGCACGGATGCTACTGGTAGTAGCCACCAAACTATAATCCGTTAGTAATATTTATGAATGAAGAATGAGCATCAAGTTTCTGTATCAAATGGTGCAGGAAATTCATGTTGGTGTCAGAATCAGAATGCCTTTCTCAGTATGTGATAATCAACCGGTGGCCACCAATGCTGGTGATACGATTGAAGGACGGGAGATGGCAATTCGGGAATCAGTTTGGGATTTACACGACACAGGCTGATTTTGATGTGAGGAAGAATGCAAGTTATGCAAAAGTGAAGGCAGCATGTTGCAGCGGTTGCTCTGGGCCCAGGCTTATGAATGCTCGGTCTGCTGCTGCAAAGGACTTGGTAGTCATGCCTTCTACTCCACACCAGATTCTAGAGAGGGTTACTACCATCACTGATAGTTTGTGACCCCTTGACTTCCTAGCCCACAACTTTTTGGGCACTATGGCCCCTAATGTGGGCCTTTTTGAGTTGTAGAAACCACATGAGGACCTTCCTGTTTATGTTCATTGACCCTTGCAAATCACAACTCTTCTTACTGCCAATAATCAAATTTAGTAGAACTCCGCGCTGGACCGGCTTGGCTGGGCTGGGCCAGGCCGATCGGCTGAGCCACCGGCCATTTCAAATATATAAACCTGGCTCTGCTAAGTCATCATCTTAACCTGGCTCTACTAAGTCATCATCTTGTGGCGAGGAGATTCTAGACTTTGAATGTGCAGGCTTTCCTAGCCTTTTGTTCTAGTTTCACGACAAAGGCTAGTTTTGTTGAATGCTTACATTGCTATATAACAGATCATACATCTATTGTTGTTTAATAGTGTGTGGTGCCACAGGTTCCGCGTTTGTTCTCACGTTTGTGGATTTGATGGTGTGTAAATGAGATAACCAGCTTGCTTGATAGAACATACCTTAGATGTAAGCTGAACTTGAGCGTTTTTGGTGTGGATGGTGGGACGCTGTTTTTGGCGATGGATGCCATGTTTGTGCTCTATTTTTTTGGTTGTGGTGATGGAGACGCTTAGGTTGGGTTGTTTGCTTAGTTTGGGTGATCTTTTTTTCCTCTGTTTTTGTTGGTGGGGTTTGGAGGGTTCTTGTTTGCTCGAGAGGTAGAGTAAAGCAGCACCCATTTGTGGCAAAAGACCCTCTTTCAGGGGTTAGTGCAAGAACTTTGTTTGTGGGAGTGATTTTTCAAGGAAATATGTATATTTCTTCATTTATGGGTTCATTGCAGCATTTTCGGTTTAGATCCTAATGCATGTTTATATGAATGTTTATGGCGTTTGTTTGGAGTTTTAATGGGAAACGTTGATTTGGCGGATATTCCCAGCATTATGCCAGATCTACGGCTGTCCTTTTTTTGACAAGAATGTAAATGACGAGTTTCAAAGGTTCTCCTACTTTGTAGGCAAACCACTGGACTGCCATCTAATTAATTAAACCCAGCAACCTATGAATTCGTATCTCCAAAAGCAAGTCCGCATTTTAACCTGCTACAAAGCAAGAGAAGAAGAGCAAACTTTGACATACAAAAGCAAGGCCGCAGTTCAACTTCCCATAAGGTAACAGAGCAACAGTAAACTCTGATATAGAGTAACAGCGGACATCCAGATTTTAAGGTGATCTGGAGTAACACAAAACAGGAAACCCTCATGTACGAAACAGTGTATATGCAACAAGAAATCTGATACGCAAGTTCTACTCTGTCCAAACTTTCATCCATTCTACATAACAACCTTATTTACAGAAGGAAATAGCAGAACCCAACTGACAAATCTCCTGACCTCTCCTGACCTATTATAGATTGTGGAAAAGCCACATAAACAAGCTAAGAATGTTTTTTTTAGATTCACTCAGCACCGAGGTGGGTGCGGTAACTCATTGCAGCAAATGTGTCAATGGTTTTACAGAAGGATTATGTGTAAGCTTGAGAAGAAGGAGAAGACAAAGCATGCCACCACTTTGGCTAAGGTGCTTATGAAGAAGGCTCAGAAGGATAAAAGGAAGCAGGCATGGTATAACTTCCCGACAGCTGAGAATTTGAGAGAGTGGAGGTCGTCCAGGATCAGACTACGCAAACGATATGTATTTGCAATGTAACTGTTGATGTGAATTGGTACCTCTATGATTTGAATGCAATATGTATTTTTGTTGTTCACATAACTAAGGTTGTAAAAATGGTTCTATAGACGCCACGGTGTGAAATCGGTGCAATTATAATTTGAGGGTGCACCAAT
Organism: Isoetes engelmannii; assembly: GCA_011763485.2. NCBI lineage: Eukaryota > Viridiplantae > Streptophyta > Lycopodiopsida > Isoetales > Isoetaceae > Isoetes > Isoetes engelmannii. The sequence goes on from JAANSK020119349.1 coordinate 14,081, forward strand.
CGGCCCTCTCTTAAAATGACGAAGGGGCAATTTCGCATAGTAACCACGGTGTGAAATCGGCACTTCTAGGAATTATAGAAGGGGCATTTCGCACCGCAGCCACGGTGCGAAAATGGCATGTCCATGGTTTATGGAAGCGCCAAATATGCACCATGGCTATGGTGCCAAATGGGGCTTTTCCGATTGCATACCACAAACAGATCATTGAACACATAGAAAAGCATGAAAATCAAGACTTACATGAGATAGTAGATGGACTCTACTAATTCTATGTAATTTATGCATAATACATGGAAATTAGTTCATTACATGGAAAACACTTAGTAATTAACATACTTAATCTTTACTACGTGTCTTTACCTGCATGAACCATTAAGTTGTCATTTTGGAGTCACTTTGCATGGTTTGAGGCTGTATACTTTAGGCAAATGCCAGTCCAACGGTCATTGCAACGGTTCTTTTAAGTGTCCTATATATATGTGTTGCTTAAACCTTGCTTGAACTCACTTGAGGGGCGAAGGAGATCGAAGGAGATGGTGAGGACTCGACATGGCCGACAACAGGTTACTGAGGGCATTGCCAGCAATGTGATGACCCTTGAGGATGTTCTAGTGGTGCTTAATGAACTTCAACGGGAGGAGGGTTCTTACATTGCTGAGGAGGGCAGCATTCGGACGTTCAAGAGTAAGTTCTAAGTTGTTTCCCTTCGGTTTCATGGTCTTCTAACTGCTAGATTGGAATGATTCCAAACATCCTCTTGCTCAATGATACAAAACTTGTGGAGCATGGGGCGTTTAGAGTACCCCCCCCCCCCCAATCTGGGAGGACGGGGATTTGGCAACCGACGGAGAAATGCTAGCATGGATGAAAAGGACCATTGTCCAAGTCAAAGCTCTGGAGAGATTGCTGGATATGGACCACCTATGGGAAGGTAACACACTGAAACCTCATTTCAATGAGATGTATGCTGGACGTAGGTTGGAGAAGCAGGTCTTGGTCAGGGACTTGCTATGGGATCGTCCAGAGATATGTGGAACCCTAGACCGACGACTCTGGAATCAGCCCATCGACGTCCCAGATGCCATTGTTGAGGATGTCCCAGATGTCACTGTTGAGGATTATGTGTAAGCTTGAGAAGAAGGAGAAGGCAAAAATATGTTGGCCGCATTATTGAGTATGATGTACTTACTATATACAGGTATTAAAATAAAATTAACAGAACATGTATATTACTTAATCAATTAATTGGTCTATTAGTGTGTATTAGGTACTGTTGTTGAATAGGTTTCCTTTTTCCATTATTGTTTGCCCTTAACAGTGGTTATTTAGTTCAAAATATAGCAGCTTAGCCACAGTGCGAAATAGGCCCTCCCACAGAATGAGGAAGGGGCCTTTTCGCACTGTGGCCACGGTACAAAATAGGCCCTCCCATAGATTTTGGAACAGACCTTTCTCGCACCTTGGCGACGGTTTATCGAACCCTAAACCCAAATGGGTTCAAGATCCCATTCATTTAAGACAGCTATAATAATTAGATCAAACAAAACATAAGATTTTAGAATTAGTAGAGAGCAATTAAAAATCCTCAAAGGAGCATTTGTAAAAAATGGGACATATTCATTCCCAACTTTTTTTTCGAGGGGCATTTTTCGACCCCCAGGGAC
>JAANSK020119460.1:0-15739 GCA_011763485.2 Isoetes engelmannii
GACTCCAGCCGAAGCATTCAATGAGCTGTTATCGTCCTCAGAGCAATCATGCGTTGCGACGACGCATTGAACCCGGGCAATACGTATCGATTCGCTATACCGAGCGCCTCGTCGATGCCGGTCTGGAGCCTTCCGTCGGCAGCGTCGGGGACTCCTACGACAACGCCTTGGCCGAGACCATCAACGGCTTGTACAAGGCCGAGGTGATCTACCGGAAGCCATCCTGGACGCGCCGCGAAGACGTCGAGTGGGCCACGCTCAGCTGGGTCGACTGGTTCAACAACCGCCGACTGCTGGAACCCATCGGCAACATCCCGCCAGCCGAAGCGGAAGCCGCCTACTATTCGCAAATCACCGAGTACGCCCAAGCGGCGTGACTCACACCAACGAGTCTCCGGGAATGCCGGGGCGGTTCAAAGCGCCCAAGCGGTGTCGTGATCCTTGAAAACCGCCCGGTTAGTCACCCGCCCGAAGCTGTGTCGGCGGATGCCACCTCACCGTCGACACCACCGCAGATGCTGCCGACGATCAACGAGTTGATCGACCGGGACACTTTGCTCGGCCACGGACATCCAAAACTTCAATCGCAACGCGATGCGGCCGTTCGCATGCACGCGGCACTCGGCATTGCCTATCGCGACCGCCGTGATGCGATTCTCGATCTGATTTCGGACTGGTCGGCTGCACGCTCAGGCGCGAGCGACTGGGCAACGATGCGGCCCGACGACGCGAGGCGTTGGGTCGCGTCGGCACTGGAGCTTCTTCCTCGTATACCGATCGAGGTCCAACACCAGCGGAAGACCAAGCGCCGGAAGACGATCAAGACCGGAATACGTCAAGTCCGTAGCCAACGAGAACTACGCGGAAACGCGGGCACTTGGTTCGTCAGGCTGGGGGACGTCCGTGCAAAAGCCTCTCCTCGATCTCCAGCAGGCGCAGCTCCGCGATCTCACTCGCAAGCAACGATTACCTGGCTGCTGATGCAGTTGGACAAATGGGCTCATGCGCCTGTCCCGCCGGTGGCGGCCTGACTCCCGCTCGTCCGATTCAGCCGAATTCTTCGCCGTCGCTGCCGCGGCACCCGTAGAAGAGCCTTTGGCGCTCTCGTGCCCATTGCGCAGCGTGATACCGCAGAACCCGACAAAGGCACCTTTACGATTTGGACTTCTTCGCCGGCGCCAACGATGACAACATGCGACTGAGGAGATCGTTGGTCCGGCGCTGCTCCCGAAGAAGCTCCTTGAGCAGGTGCGCATTTCCCCCATTCTTGCGATCCCCGAGCGGCTGCTGAAGGCCTTTGTCATCGAGGTCGTACCACGATGCTTTTTCGGGCAGCAAGATGCTTTTGACCGCACGCTCGCCCGGCCGTTGCTCGCTCATCCGTTCTTCGATGGCGCGCTTGAACGGCACACGCTGCTCGTCGCTGCCATGCGTCAGGAAAACGGTAGTTCGCGGTGGGGCTTCTGTCGTGAATGGCATCTCGAAGATGTAATCAAGAAGTCCTGCCCGATCCGCATGACCGGAGTAGTACACCCCGAAATCGCAGACACGCATATTGATCGCTTCACGCGGCACCGACTCGCGTCCAATCGAGAATGATGCCGGTGCGCTCTTGGGATCTCGGAGTAGCGCCTTGAACTGCCCGGCCAACGTGCTGACAGGCGCATACCCTGTCAGCGCGAGAAGGGCTCCGGGATTGGCGTGGTGTTCTCTGATGTACCCGATAACTCGCCCGGTTTCGCACATTCCGCCACCACTGATCACGATCGTTCTCTCCGTCGCTAGAACAGGCTCTCTCTTTGAAGGCGTCGATAATCTGACCCAGAGGCCAGCGAAGTGGTCATCGACCTGTGATTCGTCTGACAGATCTAGCCACGACCGCAGCTGCTTGTTGCGGAACTGGGGCTCGTCACCCTTGCGGGTCTGACGTCGGCCCAGTTCAGCGGCGTATACCGCCGTCATCTTCTGAGCGAGCGGCGCATCGCTGACGAGCCGGTAATCCTTGAGGTCCGGCGTGGTGCGGAGGACATAGTCGATATCGAAAAACACCTCCTGCGTTCGGTGCAGGGCAAAGCAAGGTACGAAGATCGGGCCTCCACCGGCCGCTGCGTGTTCCCTGATCTGTTTGCGCCACGCCTCGATCCGACCTTCAAAACTCAGCTGGTCCGATTCTCGAGGCGCACGATCGCCGTAGGTGCTCTCGACAACGAGGTATTCGACCCGCTGAGGACTTTGCCGGTGCGAGAGCAGAGGCAAGTAGCAGTTTGCCTTGCTGTGGTTGCCAAGGTCTCCGCTGAACAGGATGCTGCGTTGCTCGCCAGTTGCATCCCACCAGTGAATCTCGAACCCGACCGAACCCAGAATATGCGCCGTGCGCAGGACTGAGATCACCAGCTCATTGCGCGTCAGACAAGGCCGATTGAACGCGAAGTCCGTCGCTGTGTCGATTGCTTCGAACTCGAGAGCTTCGACATCCGCCGGGGTAAAGAGCGCAGTCTGTTTGGCTGCATCGTGCAGTGCGATCCGGGCCAGTTGCGCGGTGGCAGATGTGCAGTAGATGCGTCCCTTGAAACCTGCCTTGCTTAGCTGCGGCAACCTTCCGCAATGATCGAGATGGGCGTGGGTCAGCAGAACAAACTGGATGTCCGCTGCATGAAATGGAAACGGTGCACCGTTGAGGCGTTCAACATTGAGCTCGCCCTGAAACTGCCCGCAGTCCACCAAAAACTGGACCCCAATCCGCTCGTCTTTCAACAGATAGCACGATCCGGTGACACGCTCGGTTGCGCCAATGAACTGAAGTTTCATGGAGCGCCCCGGCTCGCGGCTTCTACCTGCTGCTTTCTTAGTTCGTCCGCCAACTCCTCCACACTTTTTTTGCACCACGGAACATCTTGCAGACCCCCGTCTGTTTCTTCCATCAGACGTATGCGATAGGGCTTGCCCATGTACCGGACCCAAGACATGTATTGCTCCGGCTTTCGGTGGTCGGGCTTACGAAGGCCTAATGAGATCTGTCGGTCGCCGGGGATAAACTCCCACTCGTCCAAAGGATGGGATGCCATCAGCCCCGACAACTCAGAAAGGAGATCGCAGCCCAGCCAATTCATGGCCAACGTGTGGCTCTCCCCCACGTCGCTGAATCGTTGGAGGTCCTCGTCCTGCAGTTCGCGAAGGTTGCCCTCGACCTGCAGAACACATTTGAAATCGGTTCCGTCGCTCGCCTCGACGATCAAGCGCAACCGCCGCAAATCGTTGGGTCGTCGCCGCCCGTCGCGGTCAGTGACGAAGTTGGATGACCGGTACGTGAGATCATGCAGGAAGTGGTCGATGATGATCCGGTCGCGCCAATTAGGGTCGGCCCACAGTAGCCCGTGTGTTCCAACCTCACATCGCACGAAACTGAAGGCCAACGGCAGTCCTGATGATTGGAAGGACAGAATTTCTATCCGAATCCAAGGTAAGGTCTCGCTGAGCACGATGCTCCCGTCGCTAACTCGTTCGTCGGGAAGGGCATTGATGGCAGCCTCGATCTGCCTCATAACCGTGGCGCAGCCGGTTACGACCTCGGCGGTTCGGCCTGAGCGCATTGTCGAGGTCACCAACCAGTGGCCATGGACTGACGCTGGCTGCATGAGCTGACTGTGCGTCCAGCCAGTGATAGCTGAGAGGCTGTCGATCAGGGCTGGGTGCTGGCCTATCTGGGCTGCCTCGATCTGCACCGCAAGTTCAATTGCCGCCGAGCGAACTGGCCGGTCGCAGTCCTCGTGTTGCACCATCAAAGCTAGAAGCAACCGGTCGGCCCCGTCCGATAGTTTCTTTTGAAGTTGAGTTTCCAAGGCGGAAATCAGGTCTGGTGCCGGGTCCGGTGCCTCGCCACGGAGCACCGCCACGGTGGTTTTCAGGACCGTGGCAATCGCGTCCGCCATCATCGTGCTGGTCTTTCCGGTCCGCTCGATTCGCTGGTAGTGCTTTTCCGCGACCATGGCCTGGAAGTCCGGCTTTCCGAGAAGTCGATGTACTTCACGGGCAACCTGTGATTGCGTAAGTCCCGCCTCCTTCCTCAGATTTCGAAGTCTCTCCGGTAACAGCTGGAATGTAGGTCTGCCGATGCTCATTTCGATTCCTTAGTTGATAGGTCGAAGCATCGTCGAGTCAATTTAAGCTGTATAGACCTCGTAAACACAGCATAAAATAAATGCAGGATTGCGGTTTCAAAGCCGATTGGGAGTGCACCTTCGCGAAGGTCGGGTCTGTAGAAACGCAGGAGCACCAAGGACGAACACTGGGCGTACGCGTACCTTCCATGGGGCTTGTGCGAGCCAACGGCAGTCGGACAATAAGGTTCTGCGGCTGCGGAAATGCCGCTGTCTGTGGAACTTGTACGGCCCGCACGCGCCAACATCCCCAACTTCAAGATGCTTATGGCTTGCAGCGCCTCGCGGGTTAAATGCTGGCGGAACCCGGGCCGGCACGCTTCGGTATATTTATGGATTGCGCCGCCGCCCGGTACTGGCTAGATTGCGAGCTAGTCCAGACGGCATCCGAGGGAGCATGGCTGACGCGACTGAGAAGCTGTGCCGCGTCCTTGCTTCGGCGACCGTTGTCACCTCGGACCTTACCCGTGCTCGTCTCCCGCCGGACGAGTTGCGATTCACCCTCGAACTCGCAGCCGCCGGCGATCTGGCGGGTCTCCGCGACCGCATCGAACGCCTACTTGCCAGCGACCGGTTCCTGCTCCAGCCGCTCGAGGTGGGTCAGGCCAGCGCCGGCCGCTTCCACGTGCTGCGCTTTCCGACGCTGGAGCGCGTGTTTCCGCAGCAGGACCTGTTCGACATCGGTTATGAACTGGCGTACCAGCTCGGCCTGGTCAGCGCCGAGCCGGACCTGGGCATCGAGGTCTTCCGTGACCCGACGCCATCGCAGCCAGGACCGGTGGCGGAGGCCACCGTCCTCAGCTCGCTCTGCTGGGCTGATGGGCAGGCGCCGGAGGATGCGCTCTGGGCCGTCAAACTGACGAAGCTCGATCTCGCCTGGAAGGTCGGGCAGGGTGAGGGCGTGCTGGTGGGCCACCCGGACACGGGCATCACGTCCCATGCCGAGCTGGCGGGTGACATGTTCGACCTCGAGCGTGCCGCGGACATCATAGACGGCGACGCCGATCCGACCGATCCGCTGAAGCCCGGCACGGCCAATCCGGGCCACGGAACGTCGACTGCCAGCGTCTTGGCCAGCCGGTCGGCGGGTCGGATCCAAGGTGCCGCGCCTGCGGCGCGCATCGTGCCGATCCGCTGCATCGACGACGTCAAGGTCTTCAATACCGCCCCGGTGGCCGCGGCGATCGCGCACGCGGTCGAGCAGGGCTGCCACGTCATCTCGATGAGCCTGGGCGGAATCGCCGGGCGTGCCATGCACGCAGCGATACAGGACGCCGTCGACCGCGACGTCATCGTCGTTGCGGCCGCCGGCAACTGCGTCGGGCTTGTCGTCTGGCCGGCCCGCTACGCGGAGGTCATCGCGGTCGGCGGCACCGGGCCGACCGATCTCCCTTGGAAGGGCAGCTCGCGCGGTTCCCGCGTCGCTCTCTCAGCCCCGGCCGAGTTCGTCTGGCGGGCGGACAGGGCCTCCGACGGCGATCCGCTGGACAAAGTGTCGGCCAGCCAGGGCACCTCCTATGCCACCGCGATGATCGCCGGCGCGGCGGCCGTGTGGCTGTCCCGGCACGGACGCGACGAGGTCATCGAGGAAGCGCGACGTCGCGGCATCACGGTCGCGCGGCTGTTCAGGATCGCGGTTACGGCCACTGCACGCACGCCAGACGACTGGGACTTCGACCTCGGCGCCGGCATCCTTGACGCCGAGAAGCTGGTTAACTTGGCGCTTGGTGAGATTCCGCAGGGTGCCGTCGAGGCCGCCGAATCCGACGAGGGTGAATCGGAGCTGTTGCTGGAGCAATTTGGGCCCGGGGCGCACGACGCCACGTTCCCAATGGATCGCTTCCAGGCAGAGATCTCGGCGATCGCCGTGTCGCAGGCGAAGTTCGATCAGCAACTGTCCGGGCTCACGGTCGAGGCCAAGACCGAAGGAACACAGCCTTCACGTCGTCTGCTTGATGCGGTGAAAGGCTCGAACGACCGAAGGCTGCGCCGCTTTGGCCAGGCATCCTCCGCTTCGGTGTCCAGACCTCTGCTGCCCGCACCGGAGATGGATGTCACCGGGCTGAAGCTCGCGCTGCCCTCCGGTGCGATGCCTGAAACGGCGCTCGGCGCCGACGCGATCGAGTCGGCGCGCTTGTACCTCCAGGGTGACGGCGGCAGTGAGCTCGAGCAGACCGTTCGCAGGATCGTGCAGACCACTTCCGCGCCTTCGGCCGAGCGCGACTTCGTTCTCGACTCCGTGCACAGCTTCGTTGACGAGATGCGCACGGGCGTGGTTCGGTCGCCGCAGGGCCGTCTGGGTCTGGAAGCGCTCATCCTGCTCAAGGGCAGACCCGCGCTGCGCGTACGCCAAGGGGACGTCGACGAGGAGGATCCGCGCGCCGAGCAGTGGGGTGCGCCCATCTACATGCTCAAGTCGAACTCGCGCTTCAAGGAGCGCATGGACGCTGTCGGCCGTATCGACCTCGACGGCGTCCACCTGGGCACCGGCTACGTCGTCGGTGATGGTCTCGTGCTCACCAACCGGCACGTCCTGCAGCTGATCGCGTATCCGACGCCGCAGCGGAACCGGCCCGCGCAGTGGGTTCTCAAGGATGGCCAGTGCTGCATCGATTTCTCGGAAGAGCCGTCGGCGCAGACCGCGGCAAGCAAGTTCAGCATCCTCGAGGTCGTGCAGGCCGGCCCGCTGCACATCAACTTCGAGGCGATCGATCTGAAGAAAGCGGACTTCGCGCTGTTGCGGGTGGAGGGCAGGAGCTTGTCCGGGAACAACGCGTTGCCGGTGCCGCTGGAGCTCTCCCGCACGGTGGGGTGGATGGACCCCGACAAGCCGGTCGCGATCGTGGGCTACCCGGCGCGCCAGGCGACGCTCCCGCGGGCGCCGGACGGGAGCGTTGACCGCCAAGGCCTTGACCGGCTGCAGGCCCTCTTCGGCGCCGACTACGGCACCAAGTTTTTCTCGCCCGGCAGGGTGAAGGTCTCGCCCGCTGAAGTGCCCGTCACCTCGTTCCACGACGCCACGACACTGGGCGGCAGTTCGGGCTCGCTGGTTGCAACCATCGACGCTCCGCTGCGTGCCGTGGGCCTGCACTTCGGCGGCGCCTGGCGCAGCGAGAACTACGCGCACAGCTTGGCGCAACTGCTTGCGCACGGTTTCCTGAACGTGGCCGGGATCAACTGGAAGCTTTGATGGCGACAGGCAACCACGAAGACGACCTCGTCCGCCTGGCCGCGGCGGTGAAGAGCCGTGAGCGGTTCGAGGAGATCTTCGACCAGGTCCGCACGCCCGGCACGTCGCTTCCGTTCAAGGTGCTGGCGCTGCTCGATGCACAGCAGCCCTACCTCAAGTCGTACCGCCACGCTAGGGAGATCGGGTTCCTAGACACGCTCTTGGCGACTCTCCTGCATGCGCAGGTGCTGGACTTGGAGCTGCTCGCAGCACTTGGCACGGCGCCGCTGAGCGTCACGGCGCAACTCCAGGCTGTCACAAGGCCCGACCTCGGCTTCATGAACATGGCCGTCGAGATCAATGGCAAGGTGATTGCGAGCCGGCGGCTCTGCTGCATCACGGTCCTCAGAGCCGATCTCGCCACGCCGCACGCAGCCGGTACGGGATTCCTGGTCGGCCCCCAGATCGTGCTGACCAGTGGACATCTGATGGATGAGCTGTTGGACGCCGCCGGTCAGCCCGTGGCGCAAAGCGCCAAGCGTATCCGAGTTGCATTCGATCAGTTCGACGGACTGAGCGTTGGAGTCGTCGTGCCCGTGCAGGAGAAATGGCTCGTCGACCGCCGCGGATTGCACCCGTTGGAGGCGCAGCGCCAGGTGTTGAACTGGGACGATCCGCCGGAAGCCGGGTTCGACGAACACCTTGATTTCGCGCTGGTGCGACTGTCCCGGGCTGTCGGCTACGAACGGGGCTTTTACGCCCTCGACGCCCGCCGGATGCCCGTCGTCGAGCCTGTCGGTGGGATGGTGGCGCTGATGCAGCATCCCGCCGGTTCTCCGCAATCATCAGCACCGGGGGCCGCCCTGCGTCTGTGGCCCCCGACATTCAAGTCTAGGATGCTGCATGACGCGAACTCGGCGGAGGGATCATCCGGTGGCCTGCTGGTGGACAGCGAGTTCCAGCCGATCGGCCTGCACCAGTGCACGTACACGGATGCACAGAGCAATCCCGTCTGCAACGGCGCCATCCCGACGGCCCGCATCGCCGGCCTGAAGCTGCCCCTGGCACAGGTGCTAGGCCTCGACCCGGTGTGGAAGATCAAGGAGACCGACGAGCCGGTGATCGGGCGCGAGGACTTCCAGTATTCCGTCCTGGAGGCGCTCGAAGGCAAGACGCGCATCCTGACGGTGGCCGGCACCTCCCGTATGGGACGCGGTTTCACGACGAAGATCCTGCGGGAGATGCTGGGGATTGCCGAGCACCAGGTGGTGGATATGTCAGCCTCCAAGGTACCGGTGACCGCGCGCGAAACGGCGCTGGCGATCTTGGCGGAGATCGGCGGGGCAGCAGCGGGTGCGGTCCTGCCGACCACAAGCGAGGCCGACTCGGCACAGCCTGCATGGATTGCTCAGGAGTTGCTGCCCGCATTTAGGGGCGCTGTGGCTGCGGCCGCCTCGCAACGCATCATCTGGCTGGTCATCGACGACGTTGACCGCCACCCGATCGCCAACACGTCCACCCGTGTCTTCCTCGAGTCTGTCTATTCGGGAATGACGGGAATACCGGGTCTTCGCATCGTGCTCATCGGATTCCAGGGCGCGGTGCCAGGCGCGATGCCTGGACAGGTCCGAGGGGAGATTCTGCGCGAATTCAGCGTGCCGGAACTGATGCAGTACATCGACCGCGAATCCACTGCACGTCAGATCCAACGCCTTCCCGTCCAGTCGCGCAGTCTTGCAGAGCAGTTGCTCCAGGACGTACCCATTGCGGACAACGGCTCGCGTCAGGCCGAGCTGGCGCGCCGAGCCGCCGTTGTCGCGGGCAGGCCATGATGACGGACGTCCCGTCCGAGCAAGGTGGTGAACGCGACGCGGCGTGGCGCGCGCGCGGGATCGCGGCCACCTTGGGCGAGTTCGATCCGACCCGCTTGTTCGACCCTACCAAGGAAGGCGATCTCGCCTCTCTGGGCAAGCTCGCAACCGAGTGCGAAGAGATCGTCAAGGATGGAAGGACTCGGTGGATCCTGAAGCCCGACGTCCGCTCCCGCGTGTTCGAAGAGGTGGCGCATGATGACCTGCTGCAGCTGATCGAAGGGGTTGGCCCGGCTGGGGGCGACGAACTCGGGCGGCTGCTACAGGATCTCCTGCGCAATGGCTCGACCTTTGCGCAGGGCCCTGCGACAGATCTCGGCCTGCTGCGCACAGCGCTGCGGTTCGTTGGTCCGACGTTGGGTATGGAGGCCACTGATCAGGCGTCGCAACAGGTCGACCTCCAGCTGTCGCGTAACGATGCCGACCAGGCCGTGCAGGTGTTGCTGCCACGCCAACTGGTGGGCCGGAGCGCGGAACTCGCGAAGTTGCGGCGATATGTGCGGGCGACGTCAGGGGTCTCGGCGGAGGACATCTTCTGGATCACTGGCGTGGGCGGCAGCGGCAAGTCCGCGCTGCTGGGCGAATTCGCCCGCACGCTGCGGGGTGACGATTGGAGCGGGATCCCGGTCCTGCAGTTGGACTTCGACCGCCCGGCGTTTTATCGCGGCACGCTGACCACGCTGATGATGGAGCTTTCGCGCCAGCTCGAGTTGCACTTCCCGAACATGCAGCCGGCATTGTCGGCTTACCGTCGCGCGGCGCGATCTGGCGCTTCTGCTGCTGCATCCGTCCGATACTCGAATTTCGAGATCGCCTCGGGTGAAGCGAACCAGGCATCTTCGGCTTGGCAGTTCGAGATGCGCAATCACCTGCCGATCGACGGAAAGCTGGTCCTCATCCTGGACACCGCGGAAGAGATCGGGCTGTCGAGTGATTTCGATCTCGAGGGTCTGCGCAGCTGGCTACGACACTTGCGCACAAGGGAGGGCCTGCCGAACCTGCGGGTGGTCTTGAGTGGTCGTGCGTTCCTCGCCGACCAGTTGGCGCTCGTCCCATCCGGGCAACAGCTCGAACTTGGGGGCCTTGCTCACGACGACGCGGTTGCGCTGCTGAAGTCGTTGTTGGAGCCGAAGGGCGTTTCGAATGACCTCCCCCTCAAAGAGTTGGTGGAGATGCTGGGTGGGAATCCACTTTCGCTGAAGATCCTTGCCAACCATCTGGCGGAAGGTGGCCAGGAGGCGGCCAGCAAGTTGTTGGCCGACCGCTCCGGTTTCGACAAACGCTTCGCTCAGGCCTTCCTGTATCGACGCATCCTAGGCCGCTTGCGCGCAGAGGATCAGGACCTGGTGAAGATCGCGCACCCGGGCCTGCTGCTGCGTCGGGTGACCCCATTCCTGATCCAGCATGTTCTTGCAGCACCCTGCGAGTTGGGGGATCTGGACGAGGTCCGCTCGCGCTCGCTGTTCCAGCAACTGGCCGGCCAGGTGTGGCTCGTGCAGAGCACGGCCAATCCCGATGTCGTGATCCACCGTCGCGACCTCAGGCGCCTCATGCTGCAAGCCATGACTGCGGAAGACAACGTGCGTGCACTTGCCATACACCAAGCGGCGGCCTTCTATTACGGGCGGGAGCGCGACCCATTCATGACGCGCGAGGAGCAGGCCGTCGAAAGCCAATACCACGCCCTGTTCGCGCCAGATGCGGCGGTTGTCCCAGATATGGACATGCTTGAGGCACTGGCGCGCACGTTTGGCGAGGACCTAGATACCGTGCCGGTGTTGGCGCGTGCGCGGATCAAGCTGGCCCTCGATCGCGAGCTCTCGTCAACCGAACTGCGGGTACTACCTTCGACTGACGTCAGTCTGTATCGCAATCTTCGGCAGCGCCGTGAATTACTGCTGAGGGGTCTAAGTCCGGCCTTTGAATCTTCCAAGCCAAGGTTGGGTAAAGCGAGCGATGCTCGCTTGCCTGCGTTCGATCCGCAGGCATCGTTTGAGAGTGGCGATCTGCGCGCCGTTGCGCGCGCCGCGCCGACCACCGTGTCGGCTTTCGCCGAATCGCTACAGCGCGGCAACGCGCCCGATATCAAAGCCGACATGACGGAGTCGGCTGTCTGGCGCGCTGCACTCGCAAGCTTGGGGCGCAAAGACTTCGTCAAGGCGCTAATGGATACGCTGCCTGAAGTTCAGAGGAATGGGTGGGAGCGGTCCACCGGCGGAAGATCCCGCTCCAAGCTGACCGGTGGAGAAATGTACCGGATGCTGTTCCGCCTGCACGGTGCGGATTGCCCGCCACACCCCAGCCCTGAGCCTCCGTACCGCTCGTCCCGCCTCTCGCAGGCGCAAGACCTTCGCCGCTTCCAGCTCGTAGACGAGCCGGGAGATGAACTCGTAGAGATCCCCGTCCGACTGCTGAGGGACCTTGCGACGGACTTTGTGGACTTCTTTGCAGACAACAAGCGCGAAGATGTCATCTATGCCGATTCGCAAGCGCAGGCTGACCTAGCAATACTGCGCACGTGGCGCGTCCGTGGCGAGCCGGTGACCCTGAGCAACCTTGACAGACTCGGCAACGGCGAAGGCAGCCTGCTGGCGATAAAGGCCGCAGACCTGCCGCGTCAGGTGAAGGACATCCTCGTTGGCCGCCTGCCAGAGATCCACGTGCTGGTACGTGTCGCGGCACGCAAGTGCCCTCCGAGGGTCCTGGTGGACTTCGCGGCGGAGGCCGCCAGGAACGCACTGTGGCCTGTCGAACTCGGCCCATCGCAACTGCGCGAGCGCCTGGCTGACGAGCGGGAGCGCTGGACTGCCACGCTGATCACGATCGTGGACCGCTTCGGCCTGCTGCGCCGCTTCATCGACTGGTTGGAGGACCGCGGCAGGCTGAAGGGCAGGTCGCTGATGCTGCTGCGCACCGTGCGCGATTACGAACTGCGCTTGCGGCAGTTCATGTGACCTCGTGCTGAAAGCTCTGGTCGCAGCCGTCTGGCGGCGCAAGCCGGGGCCCGGGGTGCTGGTCCACTCCGACCAGGGCTGCCAGTTCACCAGCAGCGACTGGACCTCGTTCCTGAAGGCGCACCAGATGCAGCCCAGCATGAGCCGCGCGGGAACTGGCACGACAACGCGGTGGCAGAAAGCTTCTTCAGTGCGCTGAAGAAGGAGCGGAGCAAGCGGCGGATCTACCCGACACGGGCTGCCGCCGCTTCAGACATGTTCGACTACATCGAGATGTTCTACAACCCGATCCGCCGGCATGGTTCCGCTGGCGGGCTGTCACCGGTAGAGTTTTAAAAGCGCTATGCGCTAAACGGCAAATGAATGTCTATGGAAGGCTGGCCGGTCCAGGGCTCGACTGCTGGGGAGGCAGTAGCGCCGACAAACGATTCGGCAAAAGCGCCAGCTTAAAGAACTCCCGACCCTGGCTTTGGGAAGGTTGATATTGTCGTTGACACCATACGCATCACTGACGTTCCGCGGTTCCACGCAGTCCTCTCAGCAATGCCGAGGCCTGCGCTGCAATGAATGGCGGTGGCAAAGCGTTGCCGATCATGAGCGCGATCGACTCCTTGCCATGGGCGATGTCGAACCGGTAATCCGCAGGAAAGCCTTGGAGGATTGCGGCTTCACGAAGCGTGATGGTTCGGTTGCGCGAAGGATGTATGTACCGCCCCTTGGAGGGGTTGTGGCATCCGCTGGTGATCGTCGGGGCCACGTCATCCCAGCGCATCCGGCCATAAACATCGTGGAAACCGCTGGTGCGCTGATGGCAGTCGAGCTGAAATTCAGCCCCTAAATCGGCGCGACTTCCACCGTCCTTCGGGATCAACCGGATCAACGCGCGGATAGCTTCGGTGCGCCGCTCAGGCATGGCATGCAGCGCATCCTTGCTCCGTGATGGTGCTTCGATATCCGAGATCGCATCCCGTACGGTTACGCGCTCGAGACTGGGTACAGAGATAAACGGGTCGTGCATCCTTGATGCCAGCAGGATAAGCCTGCGACGGCGCTGCGGAACGCCATAGCTTGCAGCATCGAGAATTTGTACGGTACAGCGATAACCCATTATGCGAAGTTCGCCAAGCAGGTTCTCGAACCGTGCGTCCTTCGCGAGCGATGGCACATTCTCCATCATGACGCACTTCGGCTGCAGCGCCTGTATGTATTTCAGGAACTCTCCGACAAGGTCGTTGCGAAAATCATCTACCGAGACGCCGCGGTTTCGGGTTCGAAGGCGCGAGAATCCTTGGCAGGGCGGGCAGCCAGCTAGGAGGTCGAGCTCGCCTCGCGCGATGCCGGTCGTCTCGATCAGACACGAGGGATCAACGGAGCGTATGTCATCTCGGAACAGATGTACCCCCGGATGATTGAGCACATAGGTTTCCTGCGCCTTGCGGTCGATCTCCACAGCAGCGACCACTTCGAATCCCGCAAGTTTCAGGCCGAGGCTGAGACCACCACAGCCGCTAAACAGATCGACAGCAGTTCGTCGCGATGGTCCGGTAATAATGCCGTCACTCGACCCGCCGCGCGATCGGGCTGTTGGTACGGCTCGATTTGCTCGTACGGAGTGCTGGTCTGCTTCAGTTCCCATTTAGCCAAGTCTTCAGGGTAAAGCGAATCTCAACAAGATCCGGGTGATCGGCGGGGATTTCTCTTGCCGCTACCTTGGCTAGACCGGACAGCTCTGCCGAGGACATGGGCATATCCTTTGTGAGACGACTCCGAAGAACGATCTTTGCGTCCGCCGACGAACGCACATCGTGATTACCTGCCGGATCCAGCGCCAAGAGAAACGATACTTCAGGTATCTTGCGCGGCAGGTAGCGTACCCGTTTCCGCAACCAAGCGAAGTAGCGCAAATGGTTTTCGGCCTTTGCTTCGCGGTGCGCGTATGTACCTGCCCCACCCGGGAGGTGAAACATCGGCTCAACGCCGGTTTCGGACTTGATCAGGCTGGGCAACTCGTGATGATTTCCGGGCGCGACCGACTGTGGATCGGTAAATGACGGAACTTTCTGCTGGTCGCCGTCCAGATAAACATAGACATCATCGTCCGACACCATGGCAGCGGGGCCGATGTATTTCAGGATTGCTTCTCCTCCACCCGGAGCGATTTTCACCTCCAAGCTTCTCGCATCGCCCGGGTCAAGGTCATCCATCGCCCTCTCGAGGAGGATAGCAGCCATAATATCTTCGACGAGCACCCGTCTGCGGTTGGCTGGAAGTTTACCGAGGCGGACTAGTGCGGCGGCTGGTGAACTCGAAGGCAGCACACGCGCCTTCTCTGCCCCATTGTCCTCGAACACCTTGATTGCCTTATGAGGCAGACCTTCGAGGAAATCCATCGAGTGTGTCGACAGAACCACTTGGAGCTTCCTCTCGAGTATCTGCTGAAGCAGGAATCGGAGGAGCTCCCGCTGGGCTCCGGGATGAAGGGACGTTTCGGGCTCATCCAAAAGGATTAGCGAGTACTCCGGCGCCTTCATGATCTGGACGATCGCGCTCGTGGCAGCTATCTCCCCGCTGCCGGCAAACGCTTCCGAGTATCGCTGTCCCCGATTGAAATAAACGCTCAGGTCGAGGCCACGATTCCCAGGGAACAAGGAATGACGGACGTACTGCGCGCCTTGGTACTCTCTACCCAGTACACGAGAGATAGCGGTTAGTTCGTCAGGGTCAAGCGCACGGTTTGTATCGATCCGCTGGCGCGTCCCCATTCTGTAGGACTGACGGTTCTCGTCTATGATGGTCTTCAGCCGTTTCGCCTCGCGTTGCATAGCGGCATTGCGCTCGACCAAGGTGGCACCACCCTCATCGAAATGGAAGTATCGATCAAAAGAGCCGAACGTTGCCTTTAGATTGATGTACTCGACGTGCCGCTTGACCGGGTTCCACCGGTCCTTAGTCTTTCCGGGATAGTCGTCGGGGGGCAGCGGTTGCATACCGTCCTTGACCCTCAGGCGTCCCGGTTCCCAATACTCAAACTCGCGTGCCTTTCCAATTCTGGCCTTGACCGTCTCGACGTATCCACCGAACTCTTCGTGCCAGTAGCTGTAGAAAAATCTTGGCACTCCCACTATCGGATCTAGTGCGGTCGCGAACCAATACCGCGACGTAGACTGGCCGAACGGGGCGCCATAAAGCGCATGAAGTACCGAGCTCTTGCCAATGCCGTTGGGTCCGACCAGTGCTGTCAGTGGGAAGTCAAAATTGATACGGGTTCCGGGCTCAATGGACTTGAAACTCGGAAACTGGATATGCCCGATGTAATGCCTCAATGGTTTTCCGGGCTTCAATTTCTCGATTTTATCGACAAGCGATCGAATCACTTCATTGTCATCGTTCATTCAATACTCTTGAATATCTTATGCATGCACACGTTTGGCAATGGTACACACGTTCATCTTCAGTATTGTAACGCCGACCAAAGCTAGGGGAGATTTTTCATAGGCATAACTAAGTCCGGAGATGTTGCTGCCGACTGAAAGTTGACCATCTAGAAGGGGTTTCGCCGACCGAAAATTGACCAGGGTGTTCCGACCT
>JAANSK020119570.1:0-15736 GCA_011763485.2 Isoetes engelmannii
AGGTACAAGTCTCGTGGAGGAAGTAGTTCCAGGGGAAGAGGAGGACGGGTTGGTCCTTGTTACAATTGTGATTTGTACGATCATTTGAAAGTGGATTGTCCAAAATATAAGGAGAATACGGAAGTTGGATGCTATAATTGCGGGGGAATGGGTCATATTGCTGCAAAGTGTTCTAGTCCTAGCAGACAAGGATCTAGAGGAAGAGGAAGAGCTGGGCAGCGTGGTGGAAGTTCTTCGTATCGTGAAAGAGGAGAAAGAAGGAATCCAGTAGTGAGTATCGCACAAGAGGTGGTGGAGGAAGAACAAGATGATGATGCTGAGATATGTAATCATAGTGCTTTCTCTGTTGAGGAAAGACGAATTGCTGATGGAATAGATCATGATTTTCTCGTCATAAAAAGTGGGGCTGAAAGATGCGTAACATCTTCAGCTAAGCTGCTCAAGCAATGTACAGGTCAGCCTGCAGGTCATATCCAGCTTGGTAATGGCGGTTTGCAGAATGTAGAGGACACTGGTGTCTTGGAAATTTTTGATTTCGAAGGAAGAAAAGTTGATTTGAAAAATGTGTTGTGTGTACCTGGGCTTGTAAGAAATTTAATTTCTGTTGCCCAACTTGTGGATCTAGGCTACAAGCTTCTGTTTGACAAGCTTGAATGTAAAGTTTTATTCAATAATAAAATAAAGTCTGTGGGCAAGCGAGTTGGAAACTTATTTGGTTTCAGTTCTAGCATAGCAGGAGTTAATGTGGCTACTTTGCCTTCAATGAGGTTATGGCATGAAAGACTCAGTCATACTCATGTCAACAATGTGGATTATATGGCTAAGCATAATCTAATTGTTGCAGAAAATAAACCAGAGAATTTTATATGTGCTGGTTGTATGCTTGGAAAGCACTGTAGGCTTCCTTTTCCTAAGACTGCAAAGCGTGCAAAGCATATTTTAGATCTTGTGCACACAGACTTATGTGGCCCTATCAATATAAGGAGTCTAAGTGGCAAGCAGTATTTTATATCATTTATTGATGATCATAGCAGAAGATCAAAATGTTATTTTCTTAGGACAAAAGATCAAGCTTATGATGCTTTCAGGTATTTTGTAGCAGAAGTAGAGAATGAAACTGGAAGGAAAATAAAATGTGTGCGTTCCGATAGAGGAGGTGAGTAAACCTTTCTGGTCGACTCAAAAAATATTGCTTAGACCATGGAATCAAAAGACAACTTACAGTTAGTCATACGCCTCAGTAGAATGGTGTCGCAGAGAGAAAGAACAGAACCATTCTCAATGTTGTTAGAACAATGCTAAAGCATAGTGGGCTACCAAATTTTCTCTGGGAGGAGGCAGCAAGGACAGCCATATTAATTCAGAATGTAGTTCCCACCTCCACCTTAAAAGGGAAGGTACCAGAGTCTCGTTGGTCAAGCAAAAGTATAGACTATGAGAAGCTAAGGGCTTTTGGTTGTTTAGCATATGCACATGTGTCAGAGGAAGAAAGAAAAAAATTGGATGATCGAGCGTAGATAACTTATATGCTTGGATATGATGATAATTCAAAGGCCTACAGGTTATATGACCCAAAGAAAAGAAAGGTTATCATAAGTAGAGATGTAACCTTTGATGAAAAGACGTTTTATAGGGTAAAATGCTATATGGAAGCCGTTAATGATGTAGGAAAGGAGGAAAAGCATACATGGCAACTGATGGTGGATATTTTAGATGACGATGATGTGCTTGATGATACTAATAAATCCAATGTAATGCCAGATAGATCTGAGGTTGAGCAGCAAGATCAAGATCAAATGATTTAGAGTCAAGAAGTTCCAGATGGAGAAACTCGCTCTGAGTCTTTGCCATTGGCGCCCCTTAAACCTACAAGACGGAAGCGCACACAAGCTCAAATCTTGCAGGATGAGTTAAAGGTAAGTCCTGAAACTCATGGTAGAGATGTGCATGGTAGAAGTCTAAGGTTGAAAAAGAATGTGGATATTGATATTGTTGAAGCATTGATAGCCATGGACACTAATGTTCCAAATTCCTATCTAGAAGCTATAAATGCAAATGACTCAGCTAAGTGGATTGAAGCAATGGAAAATGAAATGGGCTCTTTTAGGTGTACAAATACCTATGATGTTGTTGATTTGCCAGATGGCAAGAACATATGGGAAATAAATGGATTTTTAAATTAAAACTAGGAACTGATGGAGTACAACATGTTTAAAACAATTGTTCCAACTGCTACAGCATGCAAAATACAAATATGATTCAGCTTTACCTCTTGCATCTGTATCCAAAAATGCACATGCCTCAATAACAGGAAGAAAAATTACCTTGCTGTCATCCTTTCCTATATCGAGTGCCTTCCAACTGCATCCAGCTGCACATAAGCTGCAATCAGAGTTTTCCGAGATATAATATCTTATTATACGCACTGAAGAGATGCGTCTTCGATATTTCCATGGGCTGATAAAATTGGGGGGCAAAGTTCGAAGCCCCAGCAATGGCGAATTGAATCTCATTGGATAGAAAATGTTCTAATCTACAATGTTTGCGAAGACAAATTTTGAATTTGATGAGCTATAAGATTTGTATTAAGCATTAACTAAAATGCCCTTGGGTTTGAGAAGTATTTTGGTAATTCTAAAAGTTTTTAGGGGCATTTTGGTAGTTTTTCCAATAAATACAACACAAAAAAGAATTAAGGAACCAAGGCAAAGATGGAATCCTAAATGTAAATGGCATTAGGACGATTGCGCAAAGGAGCTATTAGTGTCTTTGGTGCGTCGTTCGTGAGTGGTCTGGCCCTATACTCGTGGCTGCCAAAGTGGCTTGTTGCTATAGAAAACGGTGGCAAAGTAAGGCACTTGTCAAAACACGATTTGCCGCAATAGCCTTACCTAGCCCAAAATTAAGATTCAAGTCTGTCAAAATATAGCATGAGCAGAAAGGTTATAAATGTTTGTGAAAGCTGGGCATATTAGGGGGGTTTCCTATGAAACCTTAAACATGAATGTTTAGCTAGAGAAAGGCGTCTACGTTCCCATGGATCAACAAATCTCAAGGTTTTTCTCTGCAATCCTAGTCGACTGATCCACGAAGGAAGAATATAAGCCAATCGATGAAATTCAAGTCCAAGACCCGAGCCCCAAGAACTAGGGAAGCATTACTTTTTGTCCAGGTTTCAGATGTAGTCTATCAACTGAAGAAAACCTTCGGGTTAAATGCCCATGGGAATCCCCCTTAGAGACGCTTCACGTCGGAGACGCCCGGCTTGACGCCCGGCTTGGTTTTGAGCCGCTGGGGCTGGAACTGCTTCAGCAGTTCGAGAAGGAGCGGCTCGGACGGTTTGCCGGCCGTCTAAAATTGTAGCATGTGAATGCCGTTAATGTAGCATGTGAGGCGTCCCTTAGAGGATATTCCGACACATATTTAACAAAAGGGCACGTTAGGGTAGACAAAAAGTTAGAATGTTAAAAAAGCGTATTATTCTGACACATACGTTTTCAACAAAAAGGACACGTTAGGGTAGACAAAGAAAAAAGAGTCTTAAAAAAGCGTATTATTCTGGACACGTAACGCCTACGAGACCCTGCATTTACGCTTTGCACGTTGCGAAGATGAACAGCCTTCTTCTTCCATCCCAGGCCGCCATCTTTTTTTTTCTCCACAAAGATAGCCTAGGCTATGGCGTTCCATTATAGCTCCTTATGCTTCGCTTGCGCCATAGCCATTCTTCCGGTGATATTAGCTTGGGGCCAGGATGGCCATCGCATTACTTGCATGATTGCAGAGGTAAGCAAAATTTAGTATGTTTTTGAAACAATTTTGGTTTAATATTTCATCGGCACATTGCAAACTTAAG
Source organism: Isoetes engelmannii (assembly GCA_011763485.2). Classification (NCBI taxonomy): domain Eukaryota; kingdom Viridiplantae; phylum Streptophyta; class Lycopodiopsida; order Isoetales; family Isoetaceae; genus Isoetes; species Isoetes engelmannii. The sequence continues at coordinate 3,857 of JAANSK020119570.1, forward strand.
CAAATTCAGCAGAAGAGTGGTGCATTTTGAATATAGGAGCACATCATACTTAACTTTTTTCTCGGTAATTCCAGCCGCTACTTAGTTCCTCAGCACGTAAATATATCAAAGAATTGCTCCCAAATGGTGATTTCCCAAGCTATTGTACATGGGCAGACCAAGTCCGTCGCACTTATAAATATCAATGGAGTGGCCCACTTCATTATATTGACACCCCAGATAATCTATGCAACTATGATTTTCAGAGTGAGTTAGTGCTAATCTGCTTAGTACATTTATTTAGCTATGTCATATCAGATCCATATCATAACTGTTCCTGTTGAAACAGGAGACTGTCATAATGAGGCAGGAGAGAAAGGCATGTGTGTGTCTGGTGCTATTCAAAACTACACATCTCAGCTTCAGTCCAACTTGTATTTGCCAAAACGGTACCTGTATGATACAACTCGAACTCGAAGGAACAAATCCTGTAAGTTACCAGATTGGATGAACAACGATGATATTTGTGTACCATGTGAGGCTCACAGCAGAACCAGTGGTAGAAATAAAAAGCTGTTCTGGATAGCTAAATCTAAATTTTCAGTTATCCAGTTGCGTTCATAAGTCATATATGGCATTGAGTGATTCCTCCTAACGTTGTTACTATGCTATTGACAGATAACGTAACTGAGGCCCTTCTATTCTTGGTGCATTTTGTAGGAGATATTCATCAGGTTCTCCTATTCCTTTGTATAGCTATATTGATCAAAGGTATCATGTAATTAGAAGATCAACAACTTTCTGAAGGTAATCCAGGCAAAATAGACTGGATTAACTATTCATTAGTAGTATGCGAAAATGCCTTTTTTTGTTTTCAGGTTAATAATTGACCTGATATTAGAACAACAACAAAGCTCTGAAGGTAATCTAGGCAAAACAGACTAAATCTATCTTCATTAGTAGTATGGGAAAAAATGCTCTTTTTTGTTTGCAGAGTTAATGATTGACCTGATAATACATAAAAAATTTCCGCCCTTGTGTCTAGAATAACATCAGTGCAGCAGTTTAAGTTTCAAGCTGACGTAGGATATGGTTAAAAGACCACAATTTCAACAAAATACATGTTCCCTTTATTAAAACTAAGCAAGTCCTTGAGGATTACTTTCTTGATAATTAGGAATAACTAATCCTGGCATCAGTAAATGAACCAAATAAATGTTCATAATGTGATAATCGTTCTGTTCTTAGTGTATTATTTCTTAGAGGTGGCATGATTGAATGTCTAGAATCATTTTTTACTTCATCTATAAAGACATGTATGTAAATGCAGGCAATAGTGTTTTGTTTTCTTTTTCAACACTTGGCAAGTTCTGATGATTTTAAAAGACTTTCTTGTTTGCAGCCCTTGCATGTGGGTTTCACAAGCGATGCAGGTGGAAATGGAATTTCTGTTCATTGGTATACTAGGAAATACAATTTGCATCATGTAAAGTTTTCCTTCACTCATCTCTAGCCTCACTATTTTTTATTGCTTTCATTATCTTGCTTTTGAATTTGCAGCATTCACACAATGGTTTTTTAGACATAAGCATAGCACATAAGGATGCTGCATAGGAGTGGTACAGATATTTAACTTTTCTGTTACTGACAGGTATGGGATGTTAATATCATTGAAACTGCTATGGACAGGGATTACAATTCTGACATCAAAGTTATGGCAGAACAAATTGGTGGAAATTTCACGGTAAGGCGGACATCACTGTACAGATAATAGTTTGTTGTCTTACTCTGTTTAACAAAGTAGGCAGAACCTGCAGCGAAAGTGATCTTGATATTGCATGTAAAGGTCTTTTAGACAAAAACTAGTTTTAGATCTTAAAATTAACATTGGTTAATGGCTTTCTGATAACCTGCCTCGCAGATGGTCCTTTTTAAGAATTACCAGGTTGTTTTTCAACCAGTAAATATGAAGTATGAGAAAATGGTCAGTACTAATTATGTCCACAAGTTCAGTTGCTTTCAGGACATAAATAGAAGGAAGTTAGTTGCATAAACTATTATTAGAATTTATAGTCAGGTATTTACAACCTTTCCCTTTTCTTTGCTGCAGAAGGAGGATACATTGAACTGGATTGATTGTGATGATGCTCAACTGCCTTGTCCAGACAAGTAAAACTTTATATATTAATGTTGATGTCGAACGACAAGGCATAGGATAATGCAACAAAGAAGAATTTAAATCAGAGAGGCTAATTTAAACTGCTTGGAGGGAATAGATGTTACAACAGAGAAAATAAGCTCCGACATGACTTGGATATCTCTAACACTAATTTGGATGTGTGTCTTGGGTGATTTTCACTTGTTCAGATATGCAACTGAGAGTATCCAAGCAGCTTGTAGGTGGGCTTACAAGGACGCCGAGCCTAATTCGACCTTAAAAGGTTTGCTACCTATTCCACCTAATTTTGAGGCTTTTGCTTTTCTAATTGATCATAGTTGTAACACTTTTTACGCAGACTCTTATTTTTATTCCCGTCTTCCTATTGTACAACAAAGACTTGCTCAAGGAGGCGTGCGCCTTGCAGCAATACTCAATAAGATATTTTGAGCTGTTGGGATAAGGTATGATCTTTTTTTGTCAATTTTCAACAAATTTTGGTTTTAAGAGCAAGAGCTATTCAAGATTCTAGGAAATTTAATATATATTAAAACTAGCCACAACATGGACAAAGCCAAATGCATAATCATTCAATTGCTTTTGCAACTCAGTTGCTAGTGGTCGTTGGGATTCACCTCACTGCAATCATGGGAAGAAGAAATTTGTATTGATCATGCCTGCATGCTCTACTAAAAAATGTTGGTTATTGACTTATTACAGAACATAAAATATGTTAAGTTTCTATATAAACATTTCAGAGATACGTTTCATGCCCACCCATGTCTTAAAACTAAATTATCTCCTCCAACAATGACAGGATTGCATATTGCATTGAATATATAGAATAAGCACTTCTCGAGCTTGATGAATACTAACCATCTTTGTGCATTGTGTTCCACATTCAAAATTCTTGTATGTAAACCTACTTAATCTGCACTCGAAGAAATTTATTTATAACTACCATATGTATGACTATAAACCATATTGAAAAGAGAAATTTTTCTGATCTTACATTTGTATATCATGCAGAAGAACATGATTATAAAAAAGAAAACCAATGAAGGTTCGTGGATCAACTGGCCTTGGAGGAATCAAGGAGCATGGAAGCATGTAACGAATATAGATATCATCAATTGCTCAACCTAACATTAGGATAACTTCCCGTTCCGCATTATAAAACGGAACTAGTAAACGTGTGCCCGGCGTTGCCGGGCTAATGTTTTGGGGTTTAAGAAGGTGGTGTGTACTCCACGACAAAGTACACACCACCTCCAAGCAATAATGCTCCATTGGAAAATGTCAAAGAAAGAAGCAAGTCAAATTTCATCTAAGAACATATCTTGTGGGGTTAATCCATGAAAAACAATTTCGAAGCGACAATATTTGCTTGTACCTGCCAGCTTTGTGGACTTAAGAAGAGGCTCTTTAAATTCAAGTACTACTTCAATCGATGACTCATTATTAGGTCCTATCTCTTGCAGCCAGCCAGTGCTTCACAAATTACAAAGGAATGATGAGCCTATACAGTAAACCAGAGGCCATGTCAGTAACCAAATTAAAGAACCTAATAAAAGTGGAGAATGGAGAAAAGGAAACATTATCCCCCAACCTTCGGAGATAGAAAAAGGAAACATTACATGAACACACTTTGTGCTACTAACAATGAACAACTTTCAAATTCATATGTGCTCATTTGGAAAGGCATAGATTGCATATTTCTTGATATTCCATCTATCCTTTCCCCGGGCATAATTCCTTCTTGATAGATCTGGACGAATTCAATCATGATGCATTGCTTTTTAGCTTGTTCACAATTTAAAGAATCTTCTACATAAGCACCACACTTCCTAGATAATTATCAGTATAGCTTTTTGAAAAGTAGATTTTTTATTAAAGCAGCAGATAATCTTATTCACGTCAAGTGCAACCCAGGATGAAAGACTGGTATCTAGGAGAAAGACCGGTATCTGTATCTGGGAGAGACTTGATGATAACAGCATAAAAGTCTAAATGCACAGGAACAAAAATATGCATATATGCAATGCATATTAAAGATACCTTGGCCAGTACAATCTGAGGCATGTCCATCATGTCCACGTGCAATGGTTGTCAAACCATGATGATAATCCATAAGATAGGAGGACATGTTCGCCTCCCATACCACCGTCCTCCGTACCAGATGCAGTTGTAACTGCGGACAAACTTTTGCACTGTATTCAATTCCATAGGTTCTAAATTTGCAGGAGCACACAAAACCGGATATGAATCTGCCCCTAATTGAAATGCATATATTGGCACTTGCCACGTCCAATTAGGCCCAATGTGCTTGGCCCAAAATTAAGTATACTATGGACAGGTTTGCCTAGAATCGTGCAAAATTCATGTTAAGGCGAGTTGCGGCTCGAATGAACATGCAACATAAATTTGAATTACACCCAAACAATTCAAATTTGAATTACACCCAAACAACTCAGTACCATACGTAACTCTGTCCACCATTTTACAAAAAAATTCTCCAACCCTTAGCCTAATGCTGCATTAGGATTGGTAGGAAATAGGGATCATGTCCACGTTGAAAATTTAAGTTAAAAATAAGCCAAGTTAAAATTTTCAATTAAGACATTTAGCTTTCGGTTATCTTATGCTTAGAATAATTTTCAAGGGCAATGAAAATTCAAGTTTGATGGCATCCTAGATTAGTTATATAAAACATCCAACCGCTTATTGTGATCTTCTGAAATGGCCTCTGAATATTGTGGAAGCTACAAACTATCTGTGATTTAGTCAACGATGGGATCACTCCAGATGGTGTCTTCAATTCAGTTTCCATTTGGCAACAACCCAAGAGAGCAATCCTAACACTTAGTTCTATAGTATCAACATTAGTGCCTCTAATACAGATATCCATTGCATAAAAGAGAGAAACATGTCGTACAACAGCCAGATTTGCCTATGATCCAGCAAGTCCAAATAATTCTTGTACTTGCAATAGAAAACTGTTTTGTTCAACTTATGTCACTTTTGATGATAAGAAATAATATTGTAAGCACCACCAGAGGAGATATTACCTTTTGCAGCAACAGATTTTAATTCAGCATTTGTTTCTTTACTTCAAATTCACCAAAGACTCTGCTCCTTAGCTCATGAGACAAAATATTATTTGGGCATGTGGCCTAGCACTTTGTATTTTGTATCTTAACCTCATCTTGTCATAGAAAACCTGTGGACTGCACAGAATTCGCAAAGCAACATGGATAAGAAACATTCTAACATTAGAAAGTGGTTTAACATTAGAACATTAGACTGTGGAAAATGGGAAGCAGGAACACCTATATCAGTACAAAGACAAAATTCTGGACAATACTTTTCTCTACAGCATAAAGGATACCCACTACAGCATAAAGGATACCCTGCACAATATGTGTACCTGCAAATCAGAGAAAGCATGGAGGGTACAATGCATCAGCTCAAGCAAAAGAAAAAGATAAGTCTCGCACAGGTATCTATTTCTAGCAGGTATCTATATCACCAAGCCAAGCAAAGCTAAGCCTTTATGCTATTGACATTCTTCAATGTTAAATCTTCTTGTAATCACCTCTAGTTGTGCATCTCTTACATGGCAAACAAAGTATAACGTTCAAAATAAATTAAACTTGGAAGGATGCAAGAATGATCACTGTACGGAAAAGGGATGGATGGATGGCAAGACCTCTAAACGATGTCTACTTGCATTATATATGCATTATAATAATCTGAAGCTCATACAGGATTTGTATTGCTTTTGAGTAGGAAATTAAGGGAAGAAAGAACTGATGTACAAAATTAGAAGAAGACATGCAACATAATCCATTGCAAAAATAGAGAAAGGATTTGCAATGTTTTGTAGTAGAAAATTAGGAAAAGAAGGAACCGATGCATTATGGCATAAAAATATTCAAGCAAGTCTTGCAAGAGCTAGAAAGTTTGAACCTCTGCAAGTTTCTGCCGTTACCTCATGGCTGCTGCAAATGCACTCACCTCCGTAATCAAATAAGTTGGGAGCACTACCGTAACCTCAGATTCTTAAGAAGTTAAGCCCTGCAGCTTTCTGTATGAGATCATAGAATTTTAGAGAAAAAAAGAAGCTTTATTTAGCCTAAAAGCTTACCTTGCATGACCGCTCCATGATCGCTCCAGTGGAAACTGTGATTTTGCAACCGGAATATAAGAAAACCAAGTGGCATATTTTGTATAAGATCCACAGCCAAGTAAAGAAAAATTGTGGCTCTGCAGTTGTTTTCTACCTTCTTAATAGCAAGAACAAAAATATGACCTTCTGAGAATGCCACAAACTCCTGCTCCATTTCTAGGGCTCAGAGCTAGGTTTTCGAATTTGAGAGTTTAGGTTTGTCTGGGAATCAATCTCTGCTCTGCCGAATGATCTCTGATGATCATCACAGGCAATTATCTGATACAATCAGCAGCCAGAAAACTTTACGCTTTGGATGTGCTGCAAGAAGCCTGCATAGCAAGATATTGATCTGTCATATAATACAATCGGGCGCATAGCAAACGCCGGAACCACAACAGAAAAAAAAAAACGCTACAAAATTTAGAAACCTTGATGGCGGATGAAGCTCCTTCACCATTTAGAAACCCGGGAAAGAAGCATGGAAGACGGTGGTGGAAAATGGAGGCCGAGGAAGGAGGAGGATGATAAAACGCCCCACGTTCTGCAACGCCTTAAACGGAACCGAAGAAAAACGCTCGATTGCCAAAAAAAAAATCCCGGTTCCAAAATTTCGCTTCTGGCCGGAAAATGGAGTGTTACCGGCGTTACCGGTGGCCGGAAAAAGGGAGACACCCACCCCAAAAACATTTTAAAGAAGTAGACTAGTAAACGTGTGCCCGGCGTTGCCGGGCTAACGTCCTCGCTTGTGTGTTTTTACTTGTCTATTAAGATCCGTATATAGGTGCAACTTCTAGGAATATCTTAGTATGATGTTAGCAAGAATGGATATAATTTGCTTATGTAAATATTTTTGTTGGTTAAATTTTGTTTAATGACAGTATCATCAATGTATTGACTTTACGTTTAAAGGATGAATCTTGGTAAAGAACACACTGCTTTATAAGGAAAGTGGAGGCAATTATGTTTACATGCAACACAAAGAAATTGGGAAAGACATGCCCAAAACTTATACTCAAGATGTCATGTTTAGAAGTAGTAAAGAACATCAGCAAAAGTTAGGTTCATATATGCAAGAAAATAAGTCAGGTTCCTCGTTCATGGGCGTACATTAGTTCATGATCAAACTCTAAATACGCATCTCCACATGGCGCACACCACCAAGGGTCTATTGTTAAACTTTTTTGGATGCTCCCGTGATATCTTCACTTCTCCTACAAATAATATCTTAGTCGGTGTAAAAGTGAAATGCACGTCCAAGTTATTGATTTGAACTGGCCATGATGTCTCACAATTATCAACCACGTGAGACAGCTCATTCCGAAGATAGGCTCGTACAATAGAATCAGACACTCCTTAACACGCCACGATTTGTACACCCTAAAGTGCACTCCATTACATGTTCCAATACATGTGAATTCTCTCCTCCGTAAAATGCCAATTCGCCAGTTCACCATGTCACTTGTCATCTGATAGAAAAAACAAACAATTGGAGGTTAGTCAGAAGCACTGCATTAACCAATATGCAGATACATATACCCCATCCTCCACCTACCTCTCTCGTAGCACATCCACGAAAACGACGTTCTCTTGGGTAGACTTGAGCAAATAGGAAGTCATCAATAAGTTGGATGTAGTGCTCTAACTTGACAACTTCATCGGTGCAAGTCTGTAGATACCTTCAGTTGATCTGTGATGACCTGTGAACTCTACCTATGTGCCACAGTTCCTTCCCCAGCACCATCATTCAAATATTGACATCTTGTTGGCTGCCTCCCCACCTGATTGTATGGACTCTGCATTGACTGTGCAAGCACAACATGAGGTGCGGCTAGTTTAGAGGCAAAACATGTTTGAGCTGGCTGAGTTTGATTTTTCACTGCATTCTTTGAATGACGAGCTTCACTTATCTCTGTTAGCATCCATGTTATACGATAATCTTCACTTATCTCTGTTAGCATGCCATGTACATTCCAAGTGTCCTCTCCTGCCCGACTTAGTTTCATTGATAGGTGCCATATATGATGTACATTCCAAGTGTCCTCTCCCTACCCGACTTAGTTTCATTGATAGGTGCCATATATGATGGGTTGCTAGCCACATCCAGTTTGATGAGACCTCCCATCTGAATGCTCGTGTGTGTCATTAACATTTGCTGTGATGAACTTTAAACTCTCCATATGTGCAAAAATCCTTGCCCAACACCATCATTCAAACGTTGGCGTCTTATTGGCTGCCTCTCTACCTAACCAGATGGACTGAACTTTAAACCAAATGGACTCTGGATTGGCCGTGCAGGTCATGTGGTGCGGCTAGCCTAGAGCCATAATTTTTTAGATTAGATCAAGTACGACCAATTTGCACATTGTTTGCTAGGGGCATGGATATTTCCCATTCCTAATGGTATATTTTTTATTTCCTCTTTGCTATGTAGTATATTTGCATTGTGTACTGGAATTTTGTTGATGTATAATATGCATTATTTTCAAATATGTATTTTAAGTGCATTCTTTTTCCTTTTCTTTTCTTTGTTAAAAAAGGATTTTTGGTTAAACAGCGTATTTCTGTGAAAGTGTTTGCAATGAGAAGTTCACATTTTTCAAAATTTTCCACTTCTTATGAACTACAGTCCTAAGGATGAAATATCACAAATGTACAGCAATGAAAATAGAGTTCAAGATGGGAGTATGAATATCTCCAAGATTCCACCATGCCATGCTTCACCGTACATACTGATAAACTTTTCTAACAAAATTTTCACTGAATGCCACATCTTACAGAGCTGTTAGAGATAAACTAAACAGACCCAAGGACTTTGCGGCCTGTTATTGGTAGCGTGAGCCTGTTTATTTGCTCATATAAGATAGGAAATTTATTTGCCCCATCGGATGCCTGCACCAAAATTGGCTCTTGTTTATGTATAATGCTAAACGCTTTGACTAAACGTTGCGGGTTGAAGATGGGTTGAATGCAAGAAGATGGGTTGAATGCAAGATGGGTTGAATGCAAGAGCTGATGGAAGGCTGCGAGTAAATATCCAGAATGCATACGTGAAATTTCTGTGATCAAGTTCTGCCAGACATTCCAAGAAAGAAAAATGCCATCTAGTTGGTTCTATCAGATGAGGCAAAACTGCAGCTCCATCGTTTTTATCTGAACATAATGTTGGAATTCATAGGATTTGATTAAGCTAATCAATGCTTAAGAATTTCCAAGTTATCAAATCGGTTGCTAACGTTTTTGCAGGAATGGGATGAAGGTTGGAACATGCCACTCTACCTTAAGAATCCTTTGCTTCTCATCTCTTATGCTTCAACCACTCCTCTGCTTCAGCAAGCAGCTGCAAACAGTAAGCAAAAACACATAAGATTTAAAAATGTCGGAGATTTAGACATAACAAACCCTGTTCCAGAATGTCAAAAATAGATAAATTGGTTAACCAAAGCTGGAGATGGCTCAAAAACTTGCAATGACGTAAAGGCTTTACATCAATGAATCTGCTTAGAAATTGTAGATATTCTTTTCTCTGTGGTACTATACCCACTATAGAAAATGAAATGAGAGCAGATGTGACAAACAGAAGAACTAAACGCATGTAAATCACATTATAAACATAGATAAGAAAGTTTAGGCAGGGATAACATGTTCAACTCTTTAAAAAATTTACCTTACCTCACTGAAAAATTTAGCTTCATCCTTTGCTGGCGTAGGTGGATATCTGCTCAAAGCCCACAGCAAGTATGATTGTCAAAGCTAAACATTATGTATGGATCAATCATAATTTATGAGTAAATATTGTGAAAAAAGAAAGCACTCTCTATAAGGAAAGAAAAAACTATACCTACTATTGAAATGACAGCTTTGTTTGAAGCAGGAATCTACAACTTAAAACGGAAGTAGCAAAGGGAAAAAACCAGAAGCATGCATTATCAGAGAAGCTCCTGCCTGAATCAATAGAAAATGCATTTAATACACTCATTTTTATCCTAGTCAGCATCATCCAAATAGGATTATAGAGTCAAGGAAAAAATAGACCTCAGCAAGAGAAGCTCAAGCGTTGATGACACCCTTGCAAGAAAGTACAAAACCTCAGCTTCAACTTATTTGAAAACGTCATCCAAATCTAATCATCCTCTAGATTTTCTTGCCGGATAGAATAAGAGTTGTGATACACTACCTGCTTATGTCCATATGCCAAATAATGAAAGCTGCTAGAAAACATTTCAAATACTTCTTGCACAGATTTTCCAGCTTGCTGAGCAATATCATGGCCGATTTTCCATGGAAAAATCTGCAGGAAGGCATAACATCAAGCAACATATCCCAAGTAAAGAGCTTACAAAAACGATAAATGAAAGCTGCAAGGAAACCCTGGGCTTCTTTTCTTGCCTTATATAGGCTACAAAAAAGAGATGGTATGGTGGCAGAGAACATTTTACCTGAAGTTCCAACCTATTAAAGCTCCTATCCGCCCATATTTGAGCCCTAACAACTGCACGCAAACAACCCACAAAGAAATCATCTTAGAAGCCTTCTTCTATGCATCAAAGAAAAACACCATACAGGCATGTTGCATAGAGGGCCAAATCCGTGTGGGAAGAGAAAATACCTGGAAAACCCTAAGGTTGCTGGATGCAGCTATTGTTATCTAGTGCTTCGAGTTAGAATTGAAGCCCTGAAAGAATGTTGCAGGAGAGAATGGGCCAGGCGAATGCACCGCCACAATCTCTGTGACGCATATCCACCGGCCTCTAGTAAAAAAGCGCTTCATCTAAAAAAAAAATTCCGTTTCCAAAATTTGGCTTCTTATCCGTTCCCATAAACATGGAAGCTATATGCATTATACCAGACCGTAAGGAGAGGGCGAAGTGTCACAGAGAAGCTTTATTGCACAAACCTTTATTGCAGACATCAAACTATGCAAATTTGATGCACTTGCTTGCTGAAAATAAAAAATGATCTGAAAGATAAAAATCCCCCAGATTAGAAGAGTGTTAGCAAGCAAGATTAACAACAAAAATAGAAGGGTGAATAAAACCTGATCTGTACAGAATGCTCTTACTTCTTCGTCCCTATGAAGCATGGCCACCGGAAAACCATAAACGAAACCTAATGCTTATAGATAATGCTTGTTTCTCGGCCAGATAGATGCGCTAACCCAACACCCTAATTCCACTATTCAAGAGAAGAATGAATGGCGATTGCCGTAAGTAGTAATGCTCTACTACTTTTGGATCGTAGGGAGAGGAGAATCCCTCGCCAGACCATAATGGCAGCCCCTGCTACGTTACATACCGCCCACAGAAAATGGAGGAGAGATAATAAGTCGCCGGAAAGGGAGGAAAATAGCGAAAATCCCTTTTTAGGTGCCAAAACTCACGCTTCTTGCCGGAAGAATCATTAGCACCTGCCGGAAAAAGCATTACCTCCGGCATGAAAGAGAAAGCCCAAAAACATTTTAAAGAAGTAGACTAGTAAACGTGTGCCCGGCATTGCCGCCTCGCTTGTGTGTTTAAGATCCATATATAGGTGCAATTTCATAGAACATTTAAGTTTGATGATATCGAGAAGGACT